>OY986957.1:5000-160000 GCA_963920595.1 Eimeria praecox
ACCCTAAACCCTAAACCCTAAACCCTAAACCCTAAACCCTAAACCCTAAACCCTAAACCCTAAACCCTAAACCCTAAACCCTAAACCCTAAACCCTAAACCCTAAACCCTAAACCCTAAACCCTAAACCCTAAACCCTAAACCCTAAACCCTAAACCCTAAACCCTAAACCCTAAACCCTAAACCCTAAACCCTAAACCCTAAACCCTAAACCCTAAACCCTAAACCCTAAACCCTAAACCCTAAACCCTAAACCCTAAACCCTAAACCCTAAACCCTAAACCCTAAACCCTAAACCCTAAACCCTAAACCCTAAACCCTAAACCCTAAACCCTAAACCCTAAACCCTAAACCCTAAACCCTAAACCCTAAACCCTAAACCCTAAACCCTAAACCCTAAACCCTAAACCCTAAACCCTAAACCCTAAACCCTAAACCCTAAACCCTAAACCCTAAACCCTAAACCCTAAACCCTAAACCCTAAACCCTAAACCCTAAACCCTAAACCCTAAACCCTAAACCCTAAACCCTAAACCCTAAACCCTAAACCCTAAACCCTAAACCCTAAACCCTAAACCCTAAACCCTAAACCCTAAACCCTAAACCCTAAACCCTAAACCCTAAACCCTAAACCCTAAACCCTAAACCCTAAACCCTAAACCCTAAACCCTAAACCCTAAACCCTAAACCCTAAACCCTAAACCCTAAACCCTAAACCCTAAACCCTAAACCCTAAACCCTAAACCCTAAACCCTAAACCCTAAACCCTAAACCCTAAACCCTAAACCCTAAACCCTAAACCCTAAACCCTAAACCCTAAACCCTAAACCCTAAACCCTAAACCCTAAACCCTAAACCCTAAACCCTAAACCCTAAACCCTAAACCCTAAACCCTAAACCCTAAACCCTAAACCCTAAACCCTAAACCCTAAACCCTAAACCCTAAACCCTAAACCCTAAACCCTAAACCCTAAACCCTAAACCCTAAACCCTAAACCCTAAACCCTAAACCCTAAACCCTAAACCCTAAACCCTAAACCCTAAACCCTAAACCCTAAACCCTAAACCCTAAACCCTAAACCCTAAACCCTAAACCCTAAACCCTAAACCCTAAACCCTAAACCCTAAACCCTAAACCCTAAACCCTAAACCCTAAACCCTAAACCCTAAACCCTAAACCCTAAACCCTAAACCCTAAACCCTAAACCCTAAACCCTAAACCCTAAACCCTAAACCCTAAACCCTAAACCCTAAACCCTAAACCCTAAACCCTAAACCCTAAACCCTAAACCCTAAACCCTAAACCCTAAACCCTAAACCCTAAACCCTAAACCCTAAACCCTAAACCCTAAACCCTAAACCCTAAACCCTAAACCCTAAACCCTAAACCCTAAACCCTAAACCCTAAACCCTAAACCCTAAACCCTAAACCCTAAACCCTAAACCCTAAACCCTAAACCCTAAACCCTAAACCCTAAACCCTAAACCCTAAACCCTAAACCCTAAACCCTAAACCCTAAACCCTAAACCCTAAACCCTAAACCCTAAACCCTAAACCCTAAACCCTAAACCCTAAACCCTAAACCCTAAACCCTAAACCCTAAACCCTAAACCCTAAACCCTAAAACCCTAACCCTAAACCCTAAACCCTAAACCCTAAACCCTAAACCCTAAACCCTAAACCCTAAACCCTAAACCCTAAACCCTAAACCCTAAAGCCTAAACCCTAAACCCTAAAGCCTAAACCCTAAAGCCTAAAGCCTAAAGCCTAAAGCCTAAAGCCTAAAGCCTAAAGCCTAAAGCCTAAAGCCTAAAGCCTAAAGCCTAAAGCCTAAAGCCTAAAGCCTAAAGCCTAAAGCCTAAAGCCTAAAGCCTAAACCCCAAACCCTAAACCCTAAACCCTAAACCCTAAACCCTAGACCCTAACCCTAAACCCTAAACCCTAAACCCTAAACCCTAAACTCTAAACCCTAAACCCTAAAACCCTAAAACCTAGACCCCTGTTGAGCTGCTCAGCTGTTTTGGAAGCGGCAAGCGTGGGATGAAAGTTGGCTATGAAGCGCGGAATGGAGGCTCCTGCGCTACCAACAGTACGCTTCCTAAACCCTAAACCCTAAACTCCAGCGGTTCCCTCTCCCGAGAGCACAGCGTTCTCATGTGCATCTATGCAGGGGATGGGTGTTCTGCGCGCATTAGGCTTTCGGGGTTAGAGTTTAGGGTTTGGGAGCAGCGATAGGATTGGAAAGTTGTCGAGCCCCCGAAGCAGCGGGGATTGCGCCAGTGAGTGTTTAGGGGTTTAGGGTTTAGGCTTTACGAGGGTTAGCGTTTAGAAGGATTAGCGTTTACGGTTAGGATTTGCGGTTCCTGGGTGCAGTGCCGACGGCTCTGTCTCAGCACAGGTCTTATTACACCCTACGCCTTCGGGTTTAAGGTTTTTTGTTGTTTAGGTTTGCTTCCTACTGTGGAGGAGGAGACAGAGAACAGCAACACATATTCTTCTACTTTCTCCTTAGAGAAAATCTTCAGCATCGGATTTGCTGCTGTTGGGACTGTCGTTGTTGTAGGCATCGTTATTAATCTATGGAGCACCTAGCACATAGCTAGCTAGCTATCTGGCTAACTATCTAGCTAGCTGGCCAGCTGTAAACCCTGCACCCTAAACCTTAAATTCTATCAATATTCAGCTGTAAAATTGGGGCCAGGAAATATGATTATAGAGAAACCATGCCCTTCAAAGCGCACAGGAGAACGATGCGCCGAAGCAGCTCACCAGGCTTTGGGCAGAGACCTTCTTGTATTTATTTTTGGCTCAGCGCACTCGCCTACAGTGTGGGCCCACCCTCCACATGGAGATGCCCGGATAGAAATAATGTGGTATCCCTCAAAGCGTTCACGCATCGTAAATTCCCCTCACCTCTCAGCGGAAAACCGCGGTAAGGTCAGAGAGAGGGGGGGCCCGTAAGTACTCGGTTGGATGCTGTGCTATAGAAGCAGCATCCTACGTATCTTTCTTTTTGTTCGACTGCTCGCACGAAACGCTGCTTTCAACCCGTGCAAATGACATGAAATTTCGTCACTGGAAAGTGGACTCACTCTTTGGCTTCCACACTGTGGTGAGCAACGGGTCAGCAGTGGCACCAGCCTAGTGTAGCGGCATCATCCCGGATGCTGATCAACCCCATTTTTCATTGTTGTTTTCGCTTCCCTTTTCAGTGGCAATTAGGCCCACAAGGCTGTGGGTCTTTGGCGAGAAGGTCAGGCAGAGGCAGCATGCTATACTTAATATTGATGCGTGATCCCTGTTTACTCCCAGGCTAACTACGGAGGGTCAAGAAACCGTTTAGAGAGACACTAAAGTACACTTTGCAGCGCTAACGCATGCAGCAAAGGGGGCATTCGTTGTGCCTGAATTGGGGGCTAGCTTGAAGGGCTGGCTACAGGAAGGTGCGTTGCAGGCCATGGCAGGCTAGCCCGTGAACCCGCCAACAAAGGCCCACGAGCAGCTGTGTCAAGGACGCCTGCAGGGTGGATGGGATTTCAGGTGCTTTCTGCGAACTCATTTGCTAAATATCTGATTCTACTGCAGCTCGCGACGGTCCTGGAGTAAGATGGATGTCTGATCGATCGCGGGTAGAGAGCCCTGCATGGTTGGATGGCTCGTAGGTCTTAGGCGAGAGGCTAGGATGAATGGTATGCGCATTGCGCAGCTGTTTCGAGGGCATGGGCCTGTCTCTCCTTTGGTAGACTCTGTCAATTCACTTTGAGTAGTAGGACTGCACAGGGCACTTCCTCAATCCTGCCATGCCTTCTGCCAGCTGTGACGATTCTCTGCTAGATAGCTATTCTCAGCAAAGTGAGTGCATGCGGAGCTGCCGTAGGGCCACGCTAGTAAGTGAAATCCAACGTGGGACAGTAAGCGACTGCAGGAGGCGCTACAGACTACCTGCCTGGCCTTTTAGAACATCGCTTCAACTGCACGCTGTAACTGGCTCTTCCCTCACACCTCTGTTTCGGTCGCTTTTATTTCGATGTAAATTAGCGCCGTCAAACCTCCCCAATGGAGAAGGTGCGAATGAGAAAAACTAAACGGTGACGGGAAGCCTTCATCGTGCGCTTGGTTGGCACAACTACAGTAAAAGATCGAACGGGAGAAAAGCCAATCATCTGTGAAACAAGAGTCTAGCCAGCAGCTATGGCCGTGATCCGGAGTCATTACTTTTCCTACATCTCTCTAGGGCTTTGCAATTCAGGGTGAGATGCAACACGAAAATTGTGCGGCAAACTGCAGGTTTGAGTATTTGGTCTCGTTCTTATCAGCTGGGCAAGCCTGCAGTCGGTTTCTTCTGCATGAGAAGTGCTTAACATACTTACTGCATCAAGGGCGCGAAAAACCTGGTAAATGAAATTGTAACAGGAGCAGCATTCAAATGCCCCTACTGGTAACTACTGATACCGCTTATATGCTTAAGACACCTTTTAGTTAGTGCAAACCTGCAGGAGATGTTTATCCTCATCTCCAAAGACGTGGCACAGTATAATAATACTGCGAGTAGCTGCCATCTAAGGCCATCGAGAGTGCGTGCGTTCTACAAACCGGCTTCATGCAGCCACGACGAAAGCCCCCAGTGGGCTCTAATACGCATGCAAGTAAGTCATTCAACAGTCGCATCCATCACGAAGAGCACACCGCGTTGCGTTGAGAGATAGCGCATGGCATGCAACAATTAAACCTCCCGAATGCAGCCACGCAAGTAACCGTGAAGGCTATATTGCGCAAAGTTGCCATATTTGGGAAGCTGTGATTTACTGGCTAGGGCTAGAAGCACGCTAAGCAGGTTTAAAGCTGCCAACAAGCAAGGTGTTGGCGATGGCTCAACGCAGCTACAGTGAAGGCAGGCGCGGCGTTTCCTAGGCTGCTTGGAAACAGTTACAAAAACGTCACCGATAGATCTGCCAGAATAATTGTGCCGCCAAAACATTTGGATTCCTTCCCCTGCAGACCAGACCCTAACAACAACGTAGCGGCAAAACAGTTGACAGGAAAAAATGCCGTTTGCTCATAATAACCGGGTAAAATTCCACCGAATGGACCTCAAAATACTCAACGAACCGTGTATATTTGTCTAGTAACCTGAGATACACTCCGTATTCATCACAGAAACAAGCCTGCTATGCAGATGCACAAGGTAAACGGAAATGGCCCATTCTGCACGCGCAGGCTTGTGCGCGACTCAAATAGCACAAACGACGTACTTGATTCGTGGATAGCGAGCTGTCGACTACTTGACACACACAGCATGCGGCCTTGGGGTGTTCGTTGCCCCAAGCATGCCTGGGGCAACCAACGCATCTTCCTATTTTGGAGCAGTCATTTTCGCAAATCGGATGCTCTGAAACTTGAACAATTCCGAGTATGTTCAACTGTTCGTGGCAATTCCTGTAGTAAAATGCTGTACAACTTGCGTTGTAGATTTTTCTCACCGTCAATGGCCCGACTCTTGTAACTATGTGCTCTCTTCGACTACTACCAGAAGCAGCTAAACGCCGGGCTTTCAGAAGCACGCCAATGCTCAGCCTCAAATGTCTATTCATGCAAGGTGAATGCGCTTCTGCATTAGAGCTGGCATTACAGACAATCCGCTTCCGGAAACTGTGGGCCACAAGGGCCAGATATTTCGGCAAGCAGTACACAAACCGGTTTCCGGTACTTCGGGTTCCTGGCCCATAGCGCACAAACGGTAGTCAATACGGTGGTCCATCTTACTACTCAACCGGCTTTGCCGTCACCTCACTCCAGCAACTCGCACTTCCACCTTCTCCCCCTAAGTTGCACTGGTTCAGAAATGTTGCTGCAGTTAAACGACATTGGAGTTAACGATGGCCCATCCATTACAGCGACCTAAATCTCAAATGGTTTGGCCGTTACCCAGCCAGGTCTTGGTTTCCAAAGCGCATAGCAGGCATGCATCTAGTTCTTCCATATTCGTAGGTACATCTAACACACCTAACCAGCTCAGTGTGACGTAATTCACCTTCACGCTTGCAACATCATAGGAAATATGCAGATGCCAGGTAGGCAGAAGAGCTCATGCTCTCCCTCTATACGCCAGGAAACGGCTTACAATGGTCGCAGCTACCATTCACCTGCCAGTCAGCATTCGACCAGTGAAGCGCACGTTCTGGTGGGAAAGTAAGAAAGATACGCCAGCCGTTTGGGCAAAGACAGCGGGGAAGAAGCGCCTGTTCTGGAGCCAGCAAAACATACTAAGCAGACACAAAACTATTGGGTGCTGCGGAACAATGCGTCCCAGGAATGTTATGTACCCTGATTGCTCTACGAATCTTAAATAGCCACAGGAAATTTCCGATAAGACACACATCCTGAAAATTAGCACAAATGATTATCTAACGAATTAGCGAGCGTGCAAGGCGCTCATAAGTCCCTAACCGTAAAGAAAAGACGCCGCCATCCAGTAGGATAAGTCCTACCCTAGTATAAGCATTCATACAAGCGCAAAACGAACGACACGCCAAACCCCTCTTATGTCGACAACCAGGCTTGAATCGCATGATATACGTAAAGCTATATTAATGCCAGAGATGCCTTTTTGTTGTTGTAACTGGAAGCATCCTCGTATTTCCGATCTCCTATGAACAACCATTTTCGTAGAGCTCACGAGCTGAAGAACGAGAGACTCTTTTTAGTGTTCAGCGTTACTGAACCTCCCCACAGCATATGGTACGAGCGTTTCGGCTGCAGATGGGCGAAATGGGTAACCGTGGGTGTTCTCTGGCTATTACTAGAAGGATTTATATCTTGGGAGTTGTGCAAAACCTAAAGGTACGCCACGAAACATATTGCACAACGCAACCTTAATGACGCAGTAAACCAGTGAATTACTCTACCTTTCTTCGATACTGAGTACGGTACTCTTGTACACAAAGGCGCTTCGCAATTGCCAGCACATTATCCCCCATCAACCGGTGCATTTCTCCTTTGTATCAAGAAGCTCACAATCTATTCGTTCATCTGCCCTTCTATACCCTTCTTCCTTTTGCCCACAATGGACGGATTGGAAACGGTTCGTCCTGGACAAAGTTCCCAACACTGGGCAAGCTCACCCGAGTGCCTTGATTCACTCGCTAGCAATGCGCGTTGGCAGCCGAGAAATTATTCAATTAAGTTTCTCGCCTGTATATAGTAGCGCACGTTCAGCGTGCAATAGATATGTCTATATGTTTATCTGCATGCATATTTATATCTATATCTATCTATCTACCTATCTCTCTATATCTATCTCTCTATATCTCTACATCTAAAAATGTTTACCTATCCGTCTACCTAATTACCTACCTACCTACCTGCCTACCTACCTATCTATGTGTATCTATCTCTCTATATCTCTATCTATCTATCTAACTATCTATCTATATTTATGTATCTATCTATACCTATCTATGCATACCTATCTATCTATACCCATCTATCTATACCTATCTATGTATACCTATCTATCTATACCCATCTAAACCTATCTATCTATACCTATCAATCTATACCTATCTATACCTATCTATCTATCTATCTATCTATCTATCTATCTATCTATCTATCTATCTATCTATCTATCTATCTATCTATCTATCTATCTATCTATCTATCTATCTATCTATCTATCTATCTATCTATCTATCTATCTATCTATCTATCTATCTATCTATCTATCTATCTATCTATCTATCTATCTATCTATCTATCTATCTATCTATCTATCTATCTATCTATCTATCTATCTGTCTATCTATCTATCTATCTATCTATCTATCTGTCTATCTATGTATCTATCTATCTATCTATGTATCTATCTATCTATCTATCTATCTATCTATGTATCTATGTATCTATCTATCTATCTATCTATCTATCTATCTACCTGTCTATCTATCTATCTATCTATCTATCTATCTATCTATCTATCTATCTATCTATCTATCTATGTATCTATCTATGTATCTATCTATCTATCTATCTATCTATCTATCTATCTATCTATCTATCTATCTATCTATCTATCTATCTATCTATCTATCTATCTATCTATCTATCTATCTATCTATCTATCTATCTATCTATCTATCTATCTATCTATCTATCTATCTATCTATCTATCTATCTATCTATCTATCTATCTATCTATCTATCTATCTATCTATCTATCTATCTATCTATCTATCTATCTATCTATCTATCTATCTATCTATCTATCTATCTATCTATCTATCTATCTATCTATCTATCTATCTATCTATGTACATAGTCAGCCAGGAAGATCTGACGCTCCATGCAGATAGTGGTTAGAAAGCGCTCTACAAAAACGCACCAGCCAGTTAGGTGCTCCAAACGCACTTTCTAGCACAACACGAACATGTAGATTCCTTGTTGCTTAATGAGAATCTATATTGTATATGTGGAGTTCATTTAGCTGAGGGCATGCATACAGCCGCAAGGACTTGCACACACCAAGCACTGAACCTTTAGTGGAACTGCAGCAAACATACGGCTAGCAACACAAACGGCTTGCCATCCGTGCCCGCATCGCTTCCTGGCCATATCCATGGGAGTACCAATTTGCTATCGAAAGCGGCAACCCCACAGAGTGCGCAAATGGCATTAGAACAGTCCAGGACGAGGGACGGTGGGTACACCTTCTACGGTAGGAGCTTTGTGTAGTCAGCTGCCAACCAACTAACAAAGGCCTCCTGTGACATACGTCCTGCATAAGTCAACAGAGGAACACGGAGTTCCTGCTCCATGCGAAGTATAGCAATACCTGCCTCTGCCATGAACCGTACAGTTGTAGCTAGAGCGCGTGTACGGAGCTCTTGTACAATCATCGTCAAAGCGAGCCATTTTTTTACACTGGCTAAAAGGCCTGTGTATTCAGCATTTGTTCTAGAGCGCATGCGGGCAGAACGCACGATCTAGAGATGCAGGCGGTCTTTTCGACATCCTTCCTAACTATTTGCTGGTTCCAAATGCGACAGGCTGAAAGCCCACAAATTGGTTTCAAGAATAGGCTTTTCTGCATGCCTGCACAAGGGCGCTAAGAGCATCTTTCTTTCCTCTGAAACGTACGTCCTACTCATGCACAAATAGGCGCTAGATTTCCGCCACTTCAAGGATTAGGAGAGCCGGGAGGAGACATTCCCTGAAGAGATCCCCCTTTTGGAAGACACCGCCAGTTCATCCGTACAGGTAAACTGATAAACATATTATTACTTTCTTAGCCCATCCTTTGCCACCTACAGTTCAAACAAACGCAACTAAAACACCGACACAGTTGGAAGTGCTATGCGTTGTCCTGAAAGTCGGGTTCACAAGCACCCACCGGATGAAGGAGCACCCCTAAAGCCCAAAGAGACAAACCAAATGGTCGGCGTTTCTCGGTAAGTACAATCCCCACACCGTGAAGATGAACTATTTAAACAGTTCATAAGAAAAAAAACAGCTTATGTGGAGACGATAAGCATATGCCTATACCAATTACGTGGTACGGTGCGCAAACCCATATGGGTGAAAAGCACTGGCGGAGAGATATGAAGAGCAAATTATTTGCAGTGCCTGGTGCACAGCGTTTGCAACGACATCACTCAAGGCTCACTGATTGAAGCATAAACTGTCTGACTTCCGTAAGGAGCCTGATCAAATGCCCCAAACACAATGCATTGTTGCGGTCAAGCAGCCGAGAGAACAAAGGTGCGCAGGTGGAGATGTAGCACTTAAGTGTGTAGCGAAATGCTAAGTGGATGTCGTGGTTTCAGGCCGTAATTACTCCGCTGAATGATGCCACGTGAAACGCACAATCTACATGTTCTCGCTATCAAGCATCTAAAAATTTCTATGCCCCCTACGGAAACCACAGAGACGTTTAGCTCCATAACGAAAACACATCTATTAGACCACGGGAGTTATAAGCTGTATTAGAAGGATAAAAACAGGGCAGATAGGTAATACTGATCCTGAAGGCACAGACCTTCACTGATGAGGCAAACAGGAACCCCCCCCCTTTACGATAGCTACCCCACGTGAGCAAACAATACTGCATGCATGTTAAACCTGAGTCCTATGACTATGACACAATGCGTGTTCCGAATATGAATATGCTGGGAGATAAAGCAAAACATGACTTGGGCTGCATCAATTGGTGGCCGCTGCCCCCGAAGGTTTTGCGCGTCGGCTATATGGGGAAACCCGGCTGTTGTTCCAGCATCCATGAATACATTACCACCCGTTGATGCCTTTTATAAAGTGAATAGACGAACGTGGATCTTGAAATGCATTTTTCAATGGCTTGGTGCTGGATCCTCGCCCACAATACATTCGCGACTTGTCGCATGCTCTGAGGGCCTACCACAACGCCACGTTCATTCTAACAGACTCACAAGCTGTTAGGCAAAATCCGCACCCCGCAACTGCTTTGGGGGGAAGAAGAGGGCAATTAAACAAAATGCCCAGGGCGGATCACATACACCAAAAGCCGCCATTCTCTACGGAGCAAAACACAGAAAACACATGAAACCAAAGCTAATGCGTACCCTTTTGCTCAACGCTTGTGCGTGAAACTGAAAATTGCCACCGCCAGTATATCTTCGCAGCACACGCTGCTGCTTTGACTACCTTGGGCAATACAAATTGTGCCAGTTTACCAAGTGGATGCTATGATGAGGCGCATTCGCCTACACTGTAATCATGGCTCACTCGCGAAACTCCTGGCGGCTGACGGCATAGCATTATTGCCAGAATTCTCATCCGGAGACAACATGCAATTACTTCAGAACGCACGAACTGGTTAAAAACCGCAAGGAATTGATGATCTCGTGCCTTATAGGAATTATTGCTACCAAGCATATTTTTCTGTAGGGGGTTCCCCCTTGTATGGCGCCTACACAAAGCGCCTTGGCAAACGCTACGCACTGAGATGCAGCCATGAAAGCAGAATCGCTTCCCTCTTGTTAGGCAGACCACGCGAGTCAGCATTTGCTGTCTAGAGAAACGCATCCTGAAAGGTCCCTCTCCAAGGATGATCAGTATCCAGCACACAAAATTCAGCAACTCGTGCGAGAAAGATGCTCTGTACATTAGGTTGGCGAGCTATTGTGCTGCTATCGTGTCTACGCAAGGCGTCACAAGTGGCTAAAACTAAAAATCCAGCATTTGGCACAATACTGGAGAATGCCCACGGAACAAGACACTCAACAGAGTCGGAAAGGCCAACAAGGTACTTGTAGCACTGTGGGAACAGACTCAATACGATGAGGCTCACCATATACTGCACATATTGCTGTCGGAAGTGCCTTCCTGATTTTCATTACAACCCGCGCTCGAAAAGGCTCAGCAGCAACGTTCTTGCAATTAACTGCCTCGCCTGCCACTCGTGCACAAGCCTAATAGGTCCCACAATGCTCACCGTCTAGACGCGAATTTATCACTTTCCACCCAGCGTGCCACCATTCCGCCTAGGCTCCATTGCAACTGAGGCTGTTGCAACGCTACTAATATGCTAAAGGCCCTTCCATTGCAACAGCCTCACTCCATTGGGAGTGAGGCTGTTGCAACGCTACTCATATGCTAAAGGCCCTTCCCTTTGCTAAAGGCCCTTCCCATGTGCTCACGATCCACATAGTGAGTGAATCAACTCAAACACATGCTAAGCATTCCCCTCTCATCGGATCGGCCTAGGAATTCAATGAAACATGCTACGTTGAACAGCATCTTGTGCGGGACGCCTGAGCAGCTTCAAGCGGATGTTTGCTAAAAGCACTAAAACAGAGGCTTTCATTGCTTACACAGCAACAAGTATTGTGAGCCACAAACCACAGAGCCAGAGCAGCTACAGATTTCATCTTAAGAATGCAGACGTACGCTTAGCGAACGCATTCTTTGGCGCCGATCAAGAAAGTGGATATTTACGCATGCCTCCCAGGTGTTCTCACAACTTCGCTGACAGCTAGTATGGATTCGTGTGCCCTATTAAAAACATGGGCAGAATGAATAAGCATGTGCATGCGCGGCAGCAGATGCCGTCTGCGAAATTATGGGAGGTATAAAGCCATACGGAGGCCGAAAAAGCTATTACTACGGAAAATTACAGACCACCGAAGAACGAAAAGCAGACTCTGGCGCTGCATCTACTCCCAAAGCTTGTGATCGCTGGCCCATGACCAAGAAGTGCCCCGAGACAAATACTCCATATGCACCATGAGAGCAGCATATGCAAGGCATCACCTTCTAGCTCTATCCGCTTACGCGTTCAAATAATATCTGATCGACCTCACTGCCAATTCTTCGAACAGTGTATGGAGAATGCCTGAGATTGACAGCAAGGCGAAGAATCCTCTGTGGGGACGTATTGCAACGCCTTAGCTGCATAGCTCAAAAAGGCTTCCTACGGAAACGTCTAGCAGCAAATCCTAATGAATCTCACTAGCAGGATATGCTCCTGACATGCATTATAGACAAAGCTACAGAGGTTTCCCACAATAGAAAACACGAACAGCAAACCACCAGGCAACTGGCCTGGAGCCCAGGAATATACAGTCCCCCAAAACGTTTGTTAAGTTTAAAGCGAGTGTTAGGCTTGGGAGTAGTAAACGAGCGGTGCGACTGCAAGGATTGACTCGTCGGGCATCGAGGTTTCAGAAATGCCTGTGCATGCTTCTAACTGCACCAATAGCTATGGGCAAAACACGCGTTTCTCGCAAGCATCCGCATGTGAGTACTCCGTCTGAGATTTCTGCCACACGGACTAATTCGCTACTTTCCAAGAAGGCCTTCCCCCATTGCCGCTTCAAGACCTTTTGGTCCAATTAGCTCACTGGCTGGGCGTCAGTCCTCCAGCCTGGAGCATCCCGTTAATTTCATAGACCGGGTGTGCCTGGGTCGATCTCTCGCTTGGGCAAGCTTATCCCCAGCTCGTCAGTTTATTCAAAAACAACGCGCTGTGGGCAAGGGTAATATAGCACTATACTATACTGGAACCGTTCGATAAGCAGATAGGCATGATCGCATCGATTTATGGCACGCCTAACGCTTCTGAGAAACAATAGTTTTCAAATATCTAGTAGCTCCTACATTTACCAGATGGCGGTCCATACGCACTTCCTAGTACGGCACAGACTTAGCAGGCAGCAAGCATGTGCCATGCAAGCTCCCCGGGTTAGAGTTGTAGTGTGCTTGAAGCCTATTGGGTTGGGAGCAGACGTATACACCATTGGAGTTGAACAGACCAAGAGAGATAATGAACTGAGAGCACGCTTGGTTGTACAGATTGGCGGCTCTTCATTACTCCATCGTCTGCGGGCAAAAAGCGTGGGAGAACCACTTTCGTTTCGGATTCAACAGCCTAACAAGGCGCTCACGAGGCGCGCAGACAGCATTCGAACAGTTCACGACAAAGGGTGATGAATGCAAACTGGAATGCAAGAATGTTGGGTGGTCAGACTCCAAATTACCGTTCAACAGCGTATTGGAACCCACAGTCTTCACAAATTAAAGGGGTAAGTACTTTAGGATCGTCAGCTTCATATGCGTTGCAACATTAGCTGCCACTCGCGTAGCCGCTGGAATATCCTCAAATCAACACGTTCTGAAGGTTCTGAAACCGAGAGTAGCACGATCGTTCAAAGCAACGTGGAAAAAGATATTTCACCCAGCGCACGTCCTTGGAATCCAAAACGTCCGTCTGTCTTGGTTTGCTAATGTTATTTACCCTTTGAAACGTTGTGGCTAACATGCGTGAAATGTATTGCCTTGCGCGTTGTGAGGTTAAGCACTGAGGAGGCCTGCAACAAGAAGATGCCCGAAGAGCAAACATACTTGTGTCCTGTGCGAAGACCGATAACGGAAACACCCTAAAGGCGGCTAGAGGCAGGATCAGCTTGATACGACGCCGCATTAGCTTATCATCCCAACATACCGAAGCAGTGAAGTGAACTTCACACAGTCGCTGTTTCGCAGAACAAGGACTGCTCAGAGGTCGACGGCTGGCCCGTCGGACTCATGCTTACTCTCAACACAGGGGTAGTGTCCATACATGCCATATCTTTAGGGTGCAATGAACCCCAGAAACTGGCCGTAGAACAATAAAACTCTGATGTTCTACTTAATCCCCACACTGAGCAGGATACAGGCGCTTTTGGCATAGCGTTTTCCCCTCATAAATCTTCTTGTTGAGCCCCTGCATTTGTTTTTGCTCAAACGGATATTTTCAGCACAAACTTTAATCGCCTTTCACGGGGTTTGGAGATGCGCAAAAGCACGTACTGGACGAACACATCATCAAACATGCTCCTTCATAATCAGCAGGCCCCTTCCGTCTAACTAATGATGTATCTGCAAATGTTCTGGATACGTGCTGCGACCAACTCTATGCCCCTGCCCCTTCATCAAAGGCTATCACCGCTGAATTAATAAACAATTTACGCAGACCGCACAAGTGAGTTACTCAGCGCACGAAGCAGAGAAAACGAAAGTGAGGAGCGACCCGGAGGCATGTACCTATTAAAGACTTTGCTACAAGGTTGTCAATCCTTCATCAAGCAGGGAGAGTGCTGATATCCTCAGTTTAGCTTTGTGTAGCCTGCGTCTGAATTGCGAGACAGCGTTACACCTACATCCTGCATATTAAACAGGCGGATTATCTGCCCATGCTTCTATCGTCACGCAGCGCAGCAGCCATCTCTACTTTGTACCTTCTATCGCAGCGCTCCGTGAAGTCAAAACAAAGCAACACATACTTCCCGGTATGCGCAAGCATATTCATGCAATAACAAATCTAAAATACATATACGTGACGGAGTGTACAAACTCAAAATAAGGCCTTCATTCACAATATATCGGTTTTTCCACACGCAAGAGCTACCAGAGGCGTGGCCGCATCGCTGGCAGACAAAAGGACTGCGCTGGAGTATACAGTGGTAAATTTAAGGAATGCATAATTTATCGTCGGTAACAGCATACCAAACGAATATGGGAACGGAATATTAAACACCAGCAGCAACACCGCACGCTGGCGTTGCTTCATCACACAAGCTTGACTGTCTGCTATGCACCCGAAATCTGGGTGACCGATGGCTGCCATCACGCTAAAGCCTAATGCTTCGATTGCTTATTCACGAGACGGACTACTGGCCAGCCAACAACTTTCATTTGCCTCAGGCGCAATACGCTTGCTGAGGAAGTACTAACAAAAAATCAATATACGCTTAGACATGAGATTAGCCAGCATTCTTCAGCTTGACTATACCGTATGTGTACTATTTGGGAGCCCAAAAGACATAGCGGCGGGCAACAACGCCTGCCAACATTAGTTTATTGCTTCCGGGTAGTTGCACGCTTGGTACGTCCATTTTATATTTTACCAGAGAGGCGAGACAAAAGAATATGGTTGTAAAGACAAAGAAGGTTTGAGAACAGTCGCAAAGAAGGGGGACGAATGGGATTTGTACGAAGCTGCTCTGGAGGGTCACGCGCTGCAGGATTGAAGTCTGTGGTGGCTGGCAAACCATACTTCCTGCGCAGTACAGAGAACCTTCAGGCATCTCCCGAGTCCATTCAAAATAGCAGTAAACTGCTATTGGAACACTACCAGCAATAAAACAAGACATGCAAACATGGAAGCTCTGCGAAAGGAAAATACTGACATAGGCCGTGTGTTTGGTGCATTCATGAAAGGAGGCGCATAGCGAGCATACCGCCTAAGAATGCAAAGTTTTTCCTGGCTGGATTCCATCATACCAAAATGCCGGAGAGGGCACACTGGTCCGCGATGATCCGCCCTGGATTGTGCAATGTGCTAACACGTTAATATAGGAACTTCAGTGCATAGCTCATCCTAGCAGAATAAGTTACATACACTTATCGATACCTCACAGTCCATTCACTAATGCGTGAAATCTGGTTATATGAGACCCGCCGATTATCTTTACTGTGAAACATGTTATTTCACTACTTCGCTGGCTTTGTCACGTAGCTTTAAAGAGCAATTAGAATTCTATTTCAATGGGTCGGACAGCTCCAGAAGAGCTACTGGTGACGTTGGATTGAGAGAACGCAGCCAGAAGCCGTCGTCAACTGGAAGCATCACAAGGCGCCACGACTTAACGACCTTGCCGCCTTACACCTAACGAAAGTCGGATCGTGCGCACGAAAGCACCGACCTTGCTGAAAGGCACCGCACCGTCCTGTACCGTCACAAGGCTCCTGCTCGAGCCAGGTACAAGAGCCTCTGGTACCTAATCTTTGCAGTCCAGCTATTGTGTGGCCCATGCATCTCACCAGCTGTTCATACGCCCACCCACCTTTGGCAAGCGTATACTTTTGCAGGTCACACAAACAGGGAACGAAGCTATATGCAGAAGCGCCATCTCTCTGATTCAGTTTAGCTCAAGTTGTTATGCTGCCTCACACTTAGACGCACTATGCCAAGCGCAACAAAACCCCATTTTTCACGATACAGCGTGCCGAAAGACCCATGAAGGCAATACCAAACCTAGGGGGCTCCTCACTTCCCGGACGGCCTCACGCCCCTAGAGTATGGCGAAGTTGAGGCACCAAAACGAAATAAGGCCAGTTAGCAGTGCCTCAAAGCAGTCCAAAGCCTCAAAGCACTACCTGCTGAACAGCGCACTAGCTGCAGGGACAAGCGCCAGTCTCACAACAAACCACGCATCTGCCGAAACAGCAGGAATAATGTTTGAGTCGTTAGACTGCTAACACAAATGGAGTCTGCTGTGCCCGTCCTTTACGTAAGTAAGCTCATTGACTGGCGGTCCATAGTGCGCACTTTCTGCAATCACCATAACGCCGCTGTTGAGACCTGTAGTTTCGCCTATAACACAGCATCCCCCCCGCATTGCCATTGTGAAGAGGCATTCAACGTACCGCCTTTAGGCCAAGATAGCCACGTTGGCAGAATATTCATGAACGAGTTGAGGCGATGCGCCTGCAGCATGAAAAGGCCATATCAGTGGCAGCTCCGGAAAGACGTTACACCTTAATATAGTTCTTCAGTCAAATACGCAAGGCTTCTGTAGTTCACGACGGCTTTCGGTTCTAAGCTACACCGTAACATTTTCGCCGAGAGCAAGTAACGCACCATCTAGAGATTCGACCCTGGCAAGCCATGCCCTACTGTTGCAATCTGTGTGCGCGATGAAGAAACAAGGCTTCGCCTTGCCATGCATAGCACAACGCACAGAATAGAGCTGAGCTTCAAATGCACTGACACACGGAACTTATGTGGAGGCTGATAGCAGGCCACCACGATTTGAAGCTTCAAAGCGTGCAGCCGTCCATGGGAAACATACCCCCTGATATTGGTGTGCACTATCACCATTACGGGTGCAACGTTCACCGCAGAGGTTTCTTCATTCAAACCGACACTTCCACTGTTATGTTGAAACCACATTGAGTCAAGATATGCTACGATGCACCAGGAGGCGAGCTCTCTTGCCTTTAACGCCTAGTTGCCGGACGTGAGGGCAAATGCAACTTACTGCCTGCAGGCCCACCAGCAAAGCCTCGCCAAACATTGCAGGCCTCTACACTCATTAATGCGGGTTGAAAAAGAAAGCAGGACCTGCCCGGTGTCACAATACAGAAGCTGCATACCCTTCACGCTCCAACTGTAGCAGCTTGCTGGCTACCGCATGTACATCATTAGTATCGCTTGATCAACCGCGGCCTACTCTCTGCATATTTATGCGCATGACCACATGAGCAGTCGTAGTGCTTTCAATAGCATTTACATTTAGAGATATGCATATTGGCGTGTCAAGCGTGGCCTAAAATGGGCTTCCACGCCTCCATGACTCACTAGGAATGCACGTTTCTCTCTCCCTGACCAGGCAAACTACTGCTGCAAACCTGTGAATAAGGACTACCTGCATGGACCGAGCTCTCAAGGCATATGACAACTTCAAGTGCTCACAAACATCACGCGCGCATATGCTTGCCATGGTACGCGCAGCGGCAACAGCTCACTCTCTAACAAACACATAACCGAAAGTGAGCGTTCCAGCATCGGCGCCGACCTTGAAGCCATACGGTTAGCATGCCTATGCTTTTATTATTTCTAGTTGCAAATACCCACTGTCGATTGTGTAGCTTCTTAATGAGTTCGGTGCAGCGCCCTTTCCCTGACGAGTAGCAAACTATCTTGAACCCTTTGAGGTGCAGAACCCAAACAGCTGCAAGCAATGAATCATGATAGCTCTAAACAGTGTCTCGGAACGTTCCAGAGAAATTCCGTGCAGTCCAGAACGGGTCGAAATCGGATGTTGCACCTCACGCCAGTGATTAGCAGGAGATGGGAGCCTGCGGCATTATTAGTGCCTCTCCAGTTAAGTATGCATGCACAGAAACGGTCGTATATACACTCAAAGGCGGCACCAATATGTTGCCATTGGAACCTTTGCATGCTGGCAGTAGGCTGCACTTGTCCAATGCCGAAGCGTGGCGCAGTTTATACAAAGCATACTCTCTGGCATTTATTATTTCATGGGTGCACTATATCGCTATTCCGAGTGCACCGTTCACCGCAGAGGTTCCTTCATTCAAACCGACACTTCTACGGCTACACCGAACCCAGGTGACGTTCGCCTGCGCACGAAAAGCCAAGATCCCTTGCCTTGACTTCCCAGGCGTCGGTACCCTCCGCAAGGACGACTTACGTCCTGCTAGGTCAGGCGCAAAATCTGGTCACGCAAGGCTGGCTTGCACACTCACTAACGTGGGTTCAAAGAGAAGGCGGCCCTGCTCAGTGCCACAATACAGCATATCCTTCACGCTCCAACTGTAGCAGCTTGCTGGCTACCGCAAGTACATCATTAGTATCGCTTGATCAACAACGGCATACGGCCTGCATGTTTATTTGCATGACCAAATGAGCAGTCGTAATGCTTTCAATAGCATTTACATTTAGAGATATGCATATTGGCGTGTCAAGCGTGGCCTAAAATGGGCTTCCACGCCTCCATGACTCACTAGGAATGCACGTTTCTCTCTCCCTGACCAGGCAAACTACTGCTGCAAACCTGTGAATAAGGACTACCTGCATGGACCGAGCTCTCAAGGCATATGACAACTTCAAGTGCTCACAAACATCACGCGCGCATATGCTTGCCATGGTACGCGCAGCGGCAACAGCTCACTCTCTAACAAACACATAACCGAAAGTGAGCGTTCCAGCATCGGCGCCGACCTTGAAGCCATACGGTTAGCATGCCTATGCTTTTATTATTTCTAGTTGCAAATACCCACTGTCGATTGTGTAGCTTCTTAATGAGTTCGGTGCAGCGCCGTTTCCCTGACGAGTAGCAAACTATCTTGAACCCTTTGAGGTGCAGAACCCAAACAGCTGCAAGCAATGAATCATGATAGCTCTAAACAGTGTCTCGGAACGTTCCAGAAATATTTTGCACACAGTAAGAGCTACAAAGACGAAAAAGCTATGTTACCTTGAATATCGAATCAACCTTTCGCAAATGAGGCGGCTGAGCATATCGAGGCTCAAGCGCAGCATACAACGGTAAATGTTGATGCACGGCAATCAGCGCATAAGCTCAGAATAAGATGGGATAGTACTGTATCAGGCGTCGACCCCTGGTATCTATGCGTGGAAGCTGAATATGCTTTTGCGCTAACCAGTACATCACAGACAGAACATTTTTAGCACGCCAGAGAGCTCAGCAAGCTGTTAACAAGCCTGCTTCGGGTTCCTCGCGCAGGCGCAGCACACCTGTGGTACTCAAAACGTTGGTCCACCTTTAGATAGCTCTCGCGAAGAGACTTCAACGCGACGGCCGCGGTTGGAAATAACAGGGTTGCAGTAGCACTACAGGAACACCACGTCGAGCTAGCCTAAGTAAGAGGCTCTGGTAGAATTCTCACAAGGTGCTGCGTTACTTGCTAGTGGCTTAAACATGCAGCATGACAAACTCAGCGATGCACCGCACATCCTGAAAGTCATATAAAGCCGCTTTGCGTGCAACTATACGGTTTGGGCACATATACAGCAGGTTTCAAGAGGTAGATAATTGTAAGACTACGCGCTTGCTGGGGGGGATACAGGCGCCACGCACAACTCAAGTTATTTAGCAATAAAGGCGTTATGACTGCGGTGAACCTTTATAACAGCCTCGCAACAAAGCACTAGTAAGCGCATACTTTCTGCGCGCCATCAAGGTCGCTTAGAATGCTCAACATTTTGCTCAAAATGGGGGCCTTCATCCTGTATCCCAGTAACCTGTTCCTCTAAACCAAAGAATCATAACGGGGAAATGATTTCTAGACACCATCATCTACACCATCGACATAGCCGCACTGCAAGGTGACTGAAGCGCACACAGGTGCGAAATTCGAGTTCTTCGCCTGCCGTGGCCCCTCAAAACACCGACACAATAAATACGACGGGAGCAACGCTCAACTGTGTCCGCACATAAGGGCCTTAAAACCTGCCCACAACTACGCGACTAACTAGCAATTTCCCATTCTCTTCTTTACCTAGTCGTCAGCCATGTAGTCCAGCTTCCTGCCTTATTTTGCATTTTTTAGAGCGTCGCTGCAGTTAACTGATACTGGATTGTACTACGACCCATCAGTTACAGCCGCCTAAATCTCAAATGGTTTGGCCGTTACCCAGCCAGGTCTTGGTTTCCAAAGCGCATAGCAGGCATGCATCTAGTTCTTCCATATTGGTAGGTACATCTAACACACCTAACCAGCTCAGTGTGACGTAATTCACCTTCACGCTTGCAACATCATAGGAAATATGCAGATGCCAGGTAGGCAGAAGAGCTCATGCTCTCCCTTTATACGCCAGGAAACGGCTTACAATGGTCGCAGCTACCATTCACCTGCCAGTCAGCATTCGACCAGTGAAGCGCACGTTCTGGTGGGAAAGTAAGAAAGATACGCCAGCCGTTTGGGCAAAGACAGCGGGGAAGAAGCGCCTGTTCTGGAGCCAGCAAAACATACTAAGCAGACACAAAACTATTGGGTGCTGCGGAACAATGCGTCCCAGGAATGTTATGTACCCTGATTGCTCTACGAATCTTAAATAGCCACAGGAAATTTCCGATAAGACACACATCCTGAAAATTAGCACAAATGATTATCTAACGAATTAGCGAGCGTGCAAGGCGCTCATAAGTCCCTAACCGTAAAGAAAAGACGCCGCCATCCAATAGGATAAGTCCTACCCTAGTATAAGCATTCATACAAGCGCAAAACGAACGACACGCCAAACCCCTCTTATGTCGACAACCAGGCTTGAATCGCATGATATACGTAAAGCTATATTAATGCCAGAGATGCCTTTTTGTTGTTGTAACTGGAAGCATCCTCGTATTTCCGATCTCCTATGAACAACCATTTTCGTAGAGCTCACGAGCTGAAGAACGAGAGACTCTTTTTAGTGTTCAGCGTTACTGAACCTCCCCACAGCATATGGTACGAGCGTTTCGGCTGCAGATGGGCGAAATGGGTAACCGTGGGTGTTCTCTGGCTATTACTAGAAGGATTTATATCTTGGGAGTTGTGCAAAACCTAAAGGTACGCCACGAAACATATTGCACAACGCAACCTTAATGACGCAGTAAACCAGTGAATTACTCTACCTTTCTTCGATACTGAGTACGGTACTCTTGTACACAAAGGCGCTTCGCAATTGCCAGCACATTATCCCCCATCAACCGGTGCATTTCTCCTTTGTATCAAGAAGCTCACAATCTATTCGTTCATCTGCCCTTCTATACCCTTCTTCCTTTTGCCCACAATGGACGGATTGGAAACGGTTCGTCCTGGACAAAGTTCCCAACACTGGGCAAGCTCACCCGAGTGCCTTGATTCACTCGCTAGCAATGTGCGTTGGCAGCCGAGAAATTATTCAATTAAGTTTCTCGCCTGTATATAGTAGCGCACGTTCAGCGTGCAATAGATATGTCTATATGTTTATCTGCATGCATATTTATATCTATATCTATCTATCTACCTATCTCTCTATATCTATCTCTCTATATCTCTACATCTAAAAATGTTTACCTATCCGTCTACCTAATTACCTACCTACCTACCTGCCTACCTACCTATCTATGTGTATCTATCTCTCTATATCTCTATCTATCTATCTAACTATCTATCTATATTTATGTATCTATCTATACCTATCTATGCATACCTATCTATCTATACCCATCTATCTATACCTATCTATGTATACCTATCTATCTATACCTATCTAAACCTATCTATCTATACCTATCAATCTATACCTATCTATACCTATCTATCTATCTATCTATCTATCTATCTATCTATCTATCTATCTATCTATCTATCTATCTATCTATCTATCTATCTATCTATCTATCTATCTATCTATCTATCTATCTATCTATCTATCTATCTATCTATCTATCTATCTATCTATCTATCTATCTATCTATCTATCTATCTATCTATCTATCTATCTATCTATCTATCTATCTATCTATCTATCTATCTATCTATCTATCTATCTATCTATCTATCTATGTATCTATATATCTATCTATCCATCCATCTATCTATCTATCTATCTATACCTATCTATCTATCTATCTATCTATCTATCTATCTATCTATCTATCTATCTATCTATCTATCTATCTATCTATCTATCTATCTATCTATCTATCTATCTATCTATCTATCTATCTATCTATCTATCTATCTATCTATCTATCTATCTATCTATCTATCTATCTATCTATCTGTCTATCTATCTATCTATCTATCTATCTATCTGTCTATCTATGTATCTATCTATCTATCTATGTATCTATCTATCTATCTATCTATCTATCTATCTATCTATCTATCTATCTATCTATCTATCTATCTATCTATCTATCTATCTATCTATCTATCTATCTATCTATCTATCTATCTATCTATCTATCTATCTATCTATCTATCTATCTATCTATCTATCTATCTATCTATCTATCTATCTATCTATCTATCTATCTATCTATCTATCTATCTATCTATCTATCTATCTATCTATCTATCTATCTATCTATCTATCTATCTATCTATCTATCTATCTATCTATCTATCTATCTATCTATCTATCTATCTATCTATCTATCTATCTATCTATCTATCTATCTATGTACATAGTCAGCCAGGAAGATCTGACGCTCCATGCAGATAGTGGTTAGAAAGCGCTCTACAAAAACGCACCAGCCAGTTAGGTGCTCCAAACGCACTTTCTAGCACAACACGAACATGTAGATTCCTTGTTGCTTAATGAGAATCTATATTGTATATGTGGAGTTCATTTAGCTGAGGGCATGCATACAGCCGCAAGGACTTGCACACACCAAGCACTGAACCTTTAGTGGAACTGCAGCAAACATACGGCTAGCAACACAAACGGCTTGCCATCCGTGCCCGCATCGCTTCCTGGCCATATCCATGGGAGTACCAATTTGCTATCGAAAGCGGCAACCCCACAGAGTGCGCAAATGGCATTAGAACAGTCCAGGACGAGGGACGGTGGGTACACCTTCTACGGTAGGAGCTTTGTGTAGTCAGCTGCCAACCAACTAACAAAGGCCTCCTGTGACATACGTCCTGCATAAGTCAACAGAGGAACACGGAGTTCCTGCTCCATGCGAAGTATAGCAATACCTGCCTCTGCCATGAACCGTACAGTTGTAGCTAGAGCGCGTGTACGGAGCTCTTGTACAATCATCGTCAAAGCGAGCCATTTTTTTACACTGGCTAAAAGGCCTGTGTATTCAGCATTTGTTCTAGACCACATGCGGGCAGAACGCACCATCTAGAGATGCAGGCGGTCTTTTCGACATCCTTCCTAGCTATTTGCTGGTTCCAAATGCGACAGGCTGAAAGCCCACAAATTGGTTTCAAGAATAGGCTTTTCTGCATGCCTGCACAAGGGCGCTAAGAGCATCTTTCTTTCCTCTGAAACGTACGGCCTACTCATGCACAAATAGGCGCTAGATTTCCGCCACTTCAAGGATTAGGAGAGCCGGGAGGAGACATTCCCTGAAGAGATCCCCCTTTTGGAAGACACCGCCAGTTCATCCGTACAGGTAAACTGATAAATATATTATTACTTTCTTAGCCCATCCTTTGCCACCTACAGTTCAAACAAACGCAACTAAAACACCGACACAGTTGGAAGTGCTATGCGTTGTCCTGAAAGTCGGGTTCACAAGCACCCACCGGATGAAGGAGCACCCCTAAAGCCCAAACAGACAAACCAAATGGTCAACGTTTCTCGGTAACTACAATCCCCACACCGTGAAGGCCAACTATTTAAACAGTTCATAAGAAAAAAAAACAGCTTATGCGGAGACGATAAGCATATGCCTATACCAATTACGTGGTACGGTGCGCAAACCCGTATGAGTGAAAAGCACTGGCGGAGAGATATGAAGAGCAAATTATTCGCAGTGACTGGTGCACAGCGTTTGCAACAACATCACTCCAGGCTCACTGATTAAAGCATAAACTGCCTGCCTTCGGCCAGGAGCCTGATTAAATGTCCCAAAAACAATGCATTGTTGCGGTCAAGCAGCCGAGAGAACAAAGGCGCACAGGTGGAGATTTAGCGAAATGCTAAGCGAATGCCGTTGTTTCAGGTCGTAATTACTCCACTGAATGATGCCACATGAAACGCACATCCTAGATGTTCTCGCCATCAGGCATCTAAAAGTTTCTCTGCCCCCTACGGAAACCACAGAGACGTTTAGCGCTATAGCGCAAATAAGTCTTTTAGCGCACGGGATTTATTAGCTCTATTGGCAGGATAAAAACAGGGCAGGTAGGTAATACTGATCCTGAAGGCACAGACCTTCACTGATGAGGCAAACAGGAACCCCCCCCCTTTACCATAGCTACCCCACGTGAGCAAACAATACTGCATGCATGTTAAACCTGAGTCCTATGACTATGACACAATGCGTGTTCGGAATATGAATATGCTGGCAGATAAAGCAAAACATGACTTGGGCTGCATCAATTGGTGGCCGCTGCCCCCGAAGGTTTTGCGCGTCGGCTATATGGGGAAACCCGGCTGTTGTTCCAGCATCCATGAATACATTACCACCCGTTGATGCCTTTTATAAAGTGAATAGACGAACGTGGATCTTGAAATGCATTTTTCAATGGCTTGGTGCTGGATCCTCGCCCACAATACATTCGCGACTTGTCGCATGCTCTGAGGGCCTACCACAACGCCACGTTCATTCTAACAGACTCACAAGCTGTTAGGCAAAATCCGCACCCCGCAACTGCTTTGGGGGGAAGAAGAGGGCAATTAAACAAAATGCCCAGGGCGGATCACATACACCAAAAGCCGCCATTCTCTACGGAGCAAAACACAGAAAACACATGAAACCAAAGCTAATGCGTACCCTTTTGCTCAACGCTTGTGCGTGAAACTGAAAATTGCCACCGCCAGTATATCTTCGCAGCACACGCTGCTGCTTTGACTACCTTGGGTAATACAAATTGTGCCAGTTTACCAAGTGGATGCTATGATGAGGCGCATTCGCCTACACTGTAATCATGGCTCACTCGCGAAACTCCTGGCGGCTGACGGCATAGCATTATTGCCAGAATTCTCATCCGGAGACAGCATGCAATTACTTCAGAACGCACAACCTGGTTAAAAACCACAGGAAATTGATGATCTCGTGCCTTATAGGAATTATTGCTGCCAAGCATATTTTTCTGCTGGGGCCTCCCCCTTTTATGGCACCTACGCAAAGCGCCTTGGCAAACGCTACGCAATGAGATGCAGCCATGAAAGCAGAATCGCTTCCCTCTTGTTAGGCAGACCACGCGAGTCAGCATTTGCTTTCTAGAGAAACGCATCCTGAAAGGTCCCTCTCCAAGGATGATCAGTATCCAGCACACAAAATTCAGCAACTCGTGCGAGAAAGATGCTCTGTACATTAGGTTGGCGAGCTATTGTGCTGCCATCGTGTCTACGCAAGGCGTCACAAGTGGCTAAAACTAAAAATCCAGCATTTGGCACAATACTGGAGAATGCCCACGGAACAAGACACTCAACAGAGTCGGAAAGGCCAACAAGGTACTTGTAGCACTGTGGGAACAGACTCGATACGATGAGGCTCACCATATACTGCACATATTGCTGTCGGAAGTGCCTTCCTGATTTTCATTACAACCCGCGCTCGAAAAGGCTCAGCAGCAACGTTCTTGCAATTAACTGCCTCGCCTGCCACTCGTGCACAAGCCTAATAGGTCCCACAATGCTCACCGTCTAGACGCGAATTTATCACTTTCCACCCAGCGTGCCACCATTCCGCCTAGGCTCCATTGGGAGTGAGGCTGTTGCAACGCTACTAATATGCTAAAGGCCCTTCCCATGTGCTCACGATCCACATAGTGAGTGAATCAACTCAAACACATGCTAAGCATTCCCCTCTCATCAGATCGGCCTAGGAATTCAATGAAACATACTACGTTGAACAGCATCTTGTGCGGGACGCCTGAGCAGCTTCAAGCGGATGTTTGCTAAAAGCACTAAAACAGAGGCTTTCATTGCTTACACAGCAACAAGTATTGTGAGCCACAAACCACAGAGCCAGAGCAGCTACAGATTTCATCTTAAGAATGCAGACGTACGCTTAGCGAACGCATTCTTTGGCGCCGATCAAGAAAGTGGATATTTACGCATGCCTCCCAGGTGTTCTCACAACTTCGCTGACAGCTAGTATGGATTCGTGTGCCCTGTTAAAAACATGGGCAGAATGAATAAGCATGTGCATGCGCGGCAGCAGATGCCGTCTGCGAAATTATGGGAGGTATAAAGCCATACGGAGGCCGAAAAAGCTATTACTACGGAAAATTACAGATCACCGAAGGACGGAAAGCAGACTCTGGTGCTGCATCTACTCCCAAAGCTTGTGATCGCTGGCTCATGACCAAGAAGTGCCCCGAGACAGATACTCCATATGCACCATGAGAGCAGCATATGCAAGGCATCACCTTCTAGCTCTATCCGCTTACGCGTTCAAATAATATCTGATCGACCTCACTGCCAATTCTTCGAACAGTGTATGGAGAATGCCTGAGATTGACAGCAAGGCGAAGAATCCTCTGTGGGGACGTATTGCAACGCCTTAGCTGCATAGCTCAAAAAGGCTTCCTACGGAAACGTCTAGCAGCAAATCCTAATGAATCTCACTAGCAGGATATGCACCTGACATGCATTATAGACAAAGCTGCAGAGGTTTCCCACAATAGAAAACGCGAACAGCAAAGCACCGCCAGGCACCTGTTTTTTTATACTAACAAATTACCTAGCTGCATACACCGAGCCTGCAAAAGCTGCTAATTGCCAGCCAAACATGGCTCTACAGGCGAATACATTTAACGCCGTTGCGGGCAAATGGTATTGGGCACATAGCACCGTATCCCTAGGCAAAGGTATTCCACACATGCATGGCCGCCTACACCAGTTACCCACTAGCACTATTTCCAGTAAGAAATCCAACCCTTCGTTCTTTCGTGCATTCGTCAGTAGGGTAAATAAAAGGCCCATAGGGAAAGATAATTTTTCCCGACTGGCTAGAGCTTGTAATCCTGGCCGTCCATATGTTTCTGCAGCATGCTGGACGATGTATTTGCCATCACTTCATACTATAGGGCAGACAAACCGGCTTTGGTCCCCTCCTAAAAACCTTCGTTCTAGCCAAAGCAACTCAATCCAACTCCTTCACGTGCCGATAATCAAGCCCATAGTGCCAGCAATGAACCGACCTCGCCAGCTTAAACGTTGCGGGGGGACGTAACCATTTTACGCAGCTGCAAAAATTGTTGTGCCAAGCCATATGCAGAAAGCCCCTCTGCAGTACAGCAACGAAGTTCAAGAACGGAGCGACTGGGTAGAGCAGATCTCGAAATCGCTACAGCCACCAGCCTGCTATCCCACTGAGCAACTCATGAAGCGCGTACCCGGGAGTAATCCATGCACGCTGCGTGACGCATGTACTAGTTGTTGGACTTTGCGATAGCCTGTACCTCTTTTAACTGGCTCATGTACCCTAATAAGAAACGCACCTGCATTTCTGCTCAGACGGCAAGCCAGCGTCGCAACAGCAATTGCTCCTGTACCTGGTTATTAATTTCCTACGACGCACTCGGAGGGCGCTTCGTCAACTTCTGGACAGCCTCGATTTCTGACAAAGGAAGTGTTTTACCGTTCATGGAAAAACGAGGTTCTTCCACAGCTGCCAGCTGCACAACTGAAATAGGCAAGGACGGCGGAGGTAAACTGAATGTCTGCCCCACCACTCTCAGTGCCTAGCAGCCAGTGACACGCACTTGCTGTAGGGGACAATAGCTATCATTTCTGTTTTTTTTTTGAGGCAAGAGCCCCTTAAAGGTGAACGCGATCGACGGAGCTGCCACTGCTTCGAACCGCCTAGCGGGCACACAAATACCTCTTGCACAGCGAGGCATGAAAGGCGGTAGCTGACTGCACCGAAGCAATTCTAAAGCGTTGTTAGGGGACGCTCCCAAGGCACCTACGTTCTGTAAAATGAAAGGAGCCTCGGTTTCATGACCTCATGTCCACACTTGCTCCTTACAAACGTGGAGATGAGGGTATGGTAAAACATAAGGCGACAATCGCAACGCGCTTTCACGCGCGAGCTTGTCTCCATTGCAAGTAAATCTGCTTTGTCGAACTTACAAAACTGCAAAGTGCCTACCGAACGTCCCTCCACAGGCAAATACACTCAATGCAGCAGCTGCGGGCAAATGGCACTTGGCGCACAGCATCACACCGCTCTGCAGTAGCACTCCAGCGCGTATGAGGCCATTTCCACCAGTTACCCACTAGCGCTATTCACACCATCAAAACTCTGCGTTCATTCGTGCATTATTTGGCAGCGTGCGCAAGGCAGTTAGTACTGGAGGACTAGCTCTCCTGGCTAGCTAATGTGTGCCTGTTAGCTTCACAAAGCATACAAATTGGTCGATATCAAATATATGTCCTTTTCACATGAAACAGCTGGAAAAGCTAGCTTTGGCTCTCCGCTAAGTACGCTGTTTTAGTTCGAATCAGTTCCATCCGACTCCTTCACACGCCCAAACGCAAGCCCATAGTGCCAGAGGTTAACTGCACCAGCTCGCATACACTTTGCACGGCGACGTATACAATAAATGTGTCTGCAAAACCGGCTGCGTCAAGCTTTACGTAGAATGCCCACCTGCAACACAGAAAGGCAGTTAAAGCAGGGGCAAATAGCTGCTTTTGTACTTCGGCAATCGCGGGATATGCATCCCATACGAACCCAAGAACAATGCAAGTACACAAAGAGACGGTTGTGCCAGTCATCAGAGTTCGCGATAGATCATGCCCCGCTTAACCGTCAGGCATCTCCTAAGCAGCAGCGCAACTACACGAAATTCCAGAAGGCAGTCCAGCGTCGCCATAGTTACTTCATTTCCAAAGTGCATTCGAAGAGCACTTTGCTAGCTTATCGACAGCATGGCCTTCTGACGAAAGAGCCGTTTCGCGAGGCACCGCAAAGGGACGATCACGCAGAGCTGCAAGCAGCGCAATAGAATAGCGTAAACTACTGAACGCAAAAAGGATTTGCTATCACGTTGCCCGTACAAATCCTCCATCAGCAACTGGCAATGATTCCTATGCAAAGCAAAATACACGCTGCCAAAGCTAATGCATACCCTTTTGCTCAACGCTTGTGCGTGAAACTGAAAATTGCCACCGTCAGTATATCTTCGCAGCACAGCTTGCCGCTTTGACATGCAAGGTTAAGAAATATTGTGCCAGTCTAGCAGGTAGTTGCTATGCTGAGGCGTATCCACCTACACTGTAATCATGGCTCACTCGCGAAACTCCTGGCGGCTGACGGCATAGCATTATTGCCAGAATTCTCATCCGGAGACAACATGCAATTACTTCAGAACGCACAACCTGGTTAAAAACCGCAAGGAATTGATGATCTCGTGCCTTATAGGAATTATTGCTACCAAGCATATTTTTCTGCTGGGGCCTCCCCCTTTTATGGCACCTACACAAAGCGCCTTGGCAAACGCTACGCAATGAGATGCAGCCATGAAAGCAGAATCGCTTCCCTCTTGTTAGGCAGACCACGCGAGTCAGCATTTGCTGTCTAGAGAAACGCATCCTGAAAGGTCCCTCTCCAAGGATGATCAGTATCCAGCACACAAAATTCAGCAACTCGTGCGAGAAAGATGCTCTGTACATTAGGTTGGCGAGCTATTGTGCTGCTATCGTGTCTACGCAAGGCGTCACAAGTGGCTAAAACTAAAAATCCAGCATTTGGCACAATACTGGAGAATGCCCACGGAACAAGACACTCAACAGAGTCGGAAAGGCCAACAAGGTACTTGTAGCACTGTGGGAACAGACTCAATACGATGAGGCTCACCATATACTGCACATATTGCTGTCGGAAGTGCCTTCCTGATTTTCATTACAACCCGCGCTCGAAAAGGCTCAGCAGCAACGTTCTTGCAATTAACTGCCTCGCCTGCCACTCGTGCACAAGCCTAATAGGTCCCACAATGCTCACCGTCTAGACGCGAATTTATCACTTTCCACCCAGCGTGCCACCATTCCGCCTAGGCTCCATTGGGAGTGAGGCTGTTGCAACGCTACTAATATGCTAAAGGCCCTTCCCATGTGCTCACGATCCACATAGTGAGTGAATCAACTCAAACACATGCTAAGCATTCCCCTCTCATCAGATCGGCCTAGGAATTCAATGAAACATACTACGTTGAACAGCATCTTGTGCGGGACGCCTGAGCAGCTTCAAGCGGATGTTTGCTAAAAGCACTAAAACAGAGGCTTTCATTGCTTACACAGCAACAAGTATTGTGAGCCACAAACCACAGAGCCAGAGCAGCTACAGATTTCATCTTAAGAATGCAGACGTACGCTTAGCGAACGCATTCTTTGGCGCCGATCAAGAAAGTTGATATTTACGCATGCCTCCCAGGTGTTCTCACAACTTCGCTGACAGCTAGTATGGATTCGTGTGCCCTGTTAAAAACATGGGCAGAATGAATAAGCATGTGCATGCGCGGCAGCAGATGCCGTCTGCGAAATTATGGGAGGTATAAAGCCATACGGAGGCCGAAAAAGCTATTACTACGGAAAATTACAGACCACCGAAGAACGAAAAGCAGACTCTGGCGCTGCATCTACTCCCAAAGCTTGTGATCGCTGGCTCATGACCAAGAAGTGCCCCGAGACAGATACTCCATATGCACCATGAGAGCAGCATATGCAAGGCATCACCTTCTAGCTCTATCCGCTTACGCGTTCAAATAATATCTGATCGACCTCACTGCCAATTCTTCGAACAGTGTATGGAGAATGCCTGAGATTGACAGCAAGGCGAAGAATCCTCTGTGGGGACGTATTGCAACGCCTTAGCTGCATAGCTCAAAAAGGCTTCCTACGGAAACGTCTAGCAGCAAATCCTAATGAATCTCACTAGCAGGATATGCACCTGACATGCATTATAGACAAAGCTGCAGAGGTTTCCCACAATAGAAAACGCGAACAGCAAAGCACCGCCAGGCACCTGTTTTTTTATACTAACAAATTACCTAGCTGCATACACCGAGCCTGCAAAAGCTGCTAATTGCCAGCCAAACATGGCTCTACAGGCGAATACATTTAACGCCGTTGCGGGCAAATGGTATTGGGCACATAGCACCGTATCCCTAAGCAAAGGTATTCCACACATGCATGGCCGCCTACACCAGTTACCCACTAGCACTATTTCCAGTAAGAAATCCAACCCTTCGTTCTTTCGTGCATTCGTCAGTAGGGTAAATAAAAGGCCCATAGGGAAAGATAATTTTTCCCGACTGGCTAGAGCTTGTAATCCTGGCCGTCCATATGTTTCTGCAGCATGCTGGACGATGTATTTGCCATCACTTCATACTATAGGGCAGACAAACCGGCTTGGGTCCCCTCCTAAAAACCTTCGTTCTAGCCAAAGCAACTCAATCCAACTCCTTCACGTGCCGATAATCAAGCCCATAGTGCCAGCAATGAACCGACCTCGCCAGCTTAAACGTTGCGGGGGGACGTAACCATTTTACGCAGCTGCAAAAATTGTTGTGCCAAGCCATATGCAGAAAGCCCCTCTGCAGTACAGCAACGAAGTTCAAGAACGGAGCGACTGGGTAGAGCGGATCTCGAAATCGCTACAGCCACCAGCCTGCTATCCCACTGAGCAACTCATGAAGCGCGTACCCGGGAGTAATCCATGCACGCTGCGTGACGCATGTACTAGTTGTTGGACTTTGCGATAGCCTGTACCTCTTTTAACTGGCTCATGTACCCTAATAAGAAACGCACCTGCATTTCTGCTCAGACGGCAAGCCAGCGTCGCAACAGCAATTGCTTCTGTACCTGGTTATTAATTTCCTACGACGCACTCGGAGGGCGCTTCGTCAACTTCTGGACAGCCTCGATTTCTGACAAAGGAAGTGTTTTACCGTTCATGGAAAAACGAGGTTCTTCCACAGCTGCCAGCTGCACAACTGAAATAGGCAAGGACGGCGGAGGTAAACTGAATGTCTGCCCCACCACTCTCAGTGCCTAGCAGCCAGTGACACGCACTTGCTGTAGGGGACCATAACTATCATTTCTGCTGTTTTTCGTGAGGCAAGAGCCTCTTAAAGGTGCACGTGATCGACGGAGCTGCCAATGCTTCAAGGTGCCTGGACGCAAACCAGGTCCTCCAACAGCGGGCAGCTGCACAACTGAAATAGAGAAGGACGGCGGAAGCACACTGCATGCCTGCCCCACCACTCTCAGTGCCTAGCAGCCAGTGACACGCACTTCCTGTAGGGGACAATAGCTATCATTTCTGTTTTTTTTTTGAGGCAAGAGCCCCTTAAAGGTGCACGTAATCGACGGAGCTGCCACTGCTTCGAACCGCCTAGCGGGCACACAAATACCTCTTGCACAGCGAGGCATGAAAGGCGGTAGCTGACTGCACCGAAGCAATTCTAAAGCGTTGTTAAGGGTAGCTCCCAAGGCACCTACGTTCTGTAAAATGAAAGGAGCCTTGGGTTCATGGCCTCATGTCCACACTTGCTCCTTACAAACGTGGAGATGAGGGTATGGTAAAACATAAGGCGACAATCGCAACGCGCTTTCACGCGCGAGCTTGTCTCCATTGCAAGTAAACCTGCTTTGTCGAACCTACAAAACTGCAAAGTGCCTACCAAACGTCCCTCCACAGGCAAATACACTCAATGCAGCAGCTGCGGGCAAATGGCACTTGGCGCACAGCATCACACCGCTCTGCAGTAGCACTCCAGCGCGTATGAGGCCATTTCCACCAGTTACCCACTAGCGCTATTCACACCATCAAAACTCTGCGTTCATTCGTGCATTATTTGGCAGCGTGCGCAAGGCAGTTAGTACTGGAGGACTAGTTCTCCTGGCTAGCTAATGTGTGCCTGTTAGCTTCACAAGGCATACAAATTGGTCGATATCAAATATATGTCCTTTTCACATGAAACAGCTGGAAAAGCTAGCTTTGGCTCTCCGCTAAGTACGCTGTTTTAGTTCGAATCAGTTCCATCCGACTCCTTCACACGCCCAAGCGCAAGCCCATAGTGCCAGAGGTTAACTGCACCAGCTCGCATACACTTTGCACGGCGACGTATACAATAAATGTGTCTGCAAAACCGGCTGCGTCAAGCTTTACGTAGAATGCCCACCTGCAACGCAGAAACGCAGTTCAGGCGAGAGGAAATGCAGCCCATGACTTGCCACTTTTTCGTTACAAGGAGTTAGGCTGTTCTCTTTATCCTTGCCATCAGGGACAACGGACTATGGCTAGGCAAGCATTTGCTGCTCATGTTTCCAGGCAAAGAGTTAGCCTACTACGGGTATCCATAAACTGTCGTAAACGCCGCAAGAGGCCAGATGTTAAATGCCTCGCAACTATAAACCGAGTCTGCGTTGGATCAAATGTATGGCATTTTGGGCTAAATTAGAAGGCATTGCACCATCACAACGGTCCGTCCTGAGCCAGGCACAATCACCTCTGGCACCTAATCTTTCCAGACCAGCTATTGTGCTTGTGCACCTCACCAGCTGCTCATCCGCCCATCCAACTTTGGCAGTCGTATACGTTTGCAGGTCACACAATCAGGGAAAGACGCTGTATGCAGAACCTCCTCTCCCATTCAGTTTAGCCGCAGTTGTTATGCTGGCTCACTGTTCATCAAGCACGGAAAGCACAGATATCCTCAGTTTAGCTTTGTGTTGCCTGCGTCTGAATTGCGAGACAGCGTTACACCTACATCCTGCATATTAAACAGGCGGATTATCTGCCCATGCTTCTATCGTCACGTAGCGCAGCAGCCATCTCTACTTTGTCCCTTCTATCGCAGCGCTCCGTGAAGTCAAAACAAAGCAACACATACTTCCGAGTATGTGCAAGCATATTCGTGCAGTAACAAATCTAAAATACATATACGTGACGGAGCGTACAAACTCAAAATAAGGCCTTCATTCACAGTATATCGGTTTTTCCACACCCAAGAGCTACCAGAGGCGTGACCGCATCGCTGGCAGACAAAAGGACTGCGCTGGAGTATACAGTGGTAAATTTAAGGAATGCATAATTTATCGTCGGTAACAGCATACCAAACGAATATGGGAACGGAATATTAAGCGCCAGCAGCAACACCGCACGCTGGCGTTGCTTCATCACACAAGGTTGACTGTCTGCTATGCACCCGAAATCTGGATGACCGATGGCTGCCATCACGCTAAAGCCTAATGCTTCGATTGCTTATTCACGAGACGGACTACTGGCCAGCCAACAACTTTCATTTGCCTCAGGCGCAATACGCTTGCTGAGGAAGTACTAACAAAAAATCAATATACGCTTAGACATGAGATTAGCCAGCATTCTTCAGCTTGACTATACCGTATGTGTACTATTTGGGAGCCCAAAAGACATAGCGGCGGGCAACAACGCCTGCCAACATTAGTTTATTGCTTCCGGGTAGTTGCACGCTTGGTACGTCCATTTTATATTTTACCAGAGAGGCGAGACAAAAGAATATGGTTGTAAAGACAAAGAAGGTTTGAGAACAGTCGCAAAGAAGGGGGACGAATGGGATTTGTACGAAGCTGCTCTGGAGGGTCACGCGCTGCAGGATTGAAGTCTGTGGTGGCTGGCAAACCATACTTCCTGCGCAGTACAGAGAACCTTCAGGCATCTCCCGAGTCCATTCAAAATAGCAGTAAACTGCTATTGGAACACTACCAGCAATAAAACAAGACATGCAAACATGGAAGCTCTGCGAAAGGAAAATACTGACATAGGCCGTGTGTTTGGTGCATTCATGAAAGGAGGCGCATAGCGAACATACCGCCTAAGAATGCAAAGTTTTTCCTGGCTGGATTCCATCATACCAAAATGCCGGAGAGGGCACACTGGTCCGCGATGATCCGCCCTGGATTGTGCAATGTGCTAACACGTTAATATAGGAACTTCAGTGCATAGCTCATCCTAGCAGAATAAGTTACATACACTTATCGATACCTCACAGTCCATTCACTAATGCGTGAAATCTGGTTATATGAGACCCGCCGATTATCTTTACTGTGAAACATGTTATTTCACTACTTCGCTGGCTTTGTCACGTAGCTTTAAAGAGCAATTAGAATTCTATTTGAATGGGTCGGACAGCTCCAGAAGAGCTACTGATGACGTTGGATTGAGAGAACGCAGCCAGAAGCCGTCGTCAACTGGAAGCATCACAAGGCGCCACGACTTAACGACCTTGCCGCCTTACACCTAACGAAAGTCGGATCGTGCGCACGAAAGCACCGACCTTGCTGAAAGGCACCGCACCGTCCTGTACCGTCACAAGGCTCCTGCTCGAGCCAGGTACAAGAGCCTCTGGTACCTAATCTTTGCAGTCCAGCTATTGTGTGGCCCATGCATCTCACCAGCTGTTCATACGCCCACCCACCTTTGGCAAGCGTATACTTTTGCAGGTCACACAAACAGGGAACGAAGCTATATGCAGAAGCGCCATCTCTCTGATTCAGTTTACCTCAAGTTGTTATGCTGCCTCACACTTAGACGCACTATGCCAAGCGCAACAAAACCCCATTTTTCACGATACAGCGTGCCGAAAGACCCATGAAGGCAATACCAAACCTAGGGGGCTCCTCACTTCCCGGACGGCCTCACGCCCCTAGAGTATGGCGAAGTTGAGGCACCAAAACGAAATAAGGCCAGTTAGCAGTGCCTCAAAGCAGTCCAAAGCCTCAAAGCACTACCTGCTGAACAGCGCACTAGCTGCAGGGACAAGCGCCAGTCTCACAACAAACCACGCATCTGCCGAAACAGCAGGAATAATGTTTGAGTCGTTAGACTGCTAACACAAATGGAGTCTGCTGTGCCCGTCCTTTACGTAAGTAAGCTGATTGACTGGCGGTCCATAGTGCGCACTTTCTGCAATCACCATAACGCCGCTGTTGAGACCTGTAGTTTCGCCTATAACACAGCATCCCCCCCACATTGCCATTGTGAAGAGGCATTCAACGTACCGCCTTTAGGCCAAGATAGCCACGTTGGCAGAATATTCATGAACGAGTTGAGGCGATGCGCCTGCAGCATGAAAAGGCCATATCAGTGGCAGCTCCGGAAAGACGTTACACCTTAATATAGTTCTTCAGTCAAATACGCAAGGCTTCTGTAGTTCACGACGGCTTTCGGTTCTAAGCTACACCGTAACCTTTTCGGAAAGAGAGCAAGTAACGCACAATCTAGAGATTCGACCCTGGCAAGCCATGCCCTACTGTTGCAATCTGTGTGCGCGATGAAGAAACAAGGTTTCGCCTTGCTATGCATAGCACAACGCGCAGAAGAGAGCTGAGCCTCAAATGCACTGACACACGGAACTTATGTGGAGGCTGATAGCAGGCCACCACGATTTGAAGCTTCAAAGCGTGCAGTCGTCCATGGGAAACATACCCCCTGATATTGGTATGCACTATCACCATTACGAGTGCAACGTTCACCGCAGAGGTTTCTTCATTCAAACCAACACTTCCACTGTTACGTTGGAACCACATTGAGTTAAGATATGCTACGATGCACCAGGAGGCGAGCACTCTTGCCTTTAACGCCTAGTTGTCGGACGTGAGGGCAAACGCAACTTACTGCCTGCAGGCCCACCAGCAAAGCCTCGCCAAACATTGCAGGCCTCTACACTCATTAATGCGGGCTGAAAAGAAAGCAGGACCTGCCCGGTGTCACAATACAGAAGCTGCATACCCTTCACGCTCCAACTGTAGCAGCTTGCTGGCTACCGCATGTACATCATTAGTATCGCTTGATCAACCGCGGCGTACTCTCTGCATATTTATGCGCATGACCACATGAGCAGTCGTAGTGCTTTCAATAGCATTTACATTTAGAGATATGCATATTGGCGTGTCAAGCGTGGCCTAAAATGGGCTTCCACGCCTATATGACGCACTAGGAATGCACGTTTCTCTCTCCCTGACCAGGCAAACTACTGCTGCAAACCTGTGAATAAGGACTACCTGCATGGACCGAGCTCCCAAGGCATATGACAACTTCAAGTGCTCACAAACATCACGCGCGCATATGCTTGCCATGGTACGCGCAGCGGCAACAGCTCACTCTCTAACAAACACATAACCGAAAGTGAGCGTTCCAGCATCGGCGCCGACCTCGAAGCCATACGGTTAGCATGCCTATGCTTTTATTGTTTCTAGTTACAAATAGCCACTGTCGATTGTGTAGCTTCTTAACGAGTTCCGTACGGAGCCCTTTCCCCGTAAAACATAATACACGATACAAGCCTGTAACCCCCCCCGCTTGTTCGCACTCTCTGAGAAGTGCATACCAGGGGCTAAACCATCATGCTTAATATCAGACACATTTCTAGAGGCCCCAAGACGAAGTAGGTAGTCTGTTGCCTCCTATAGAATCATTCGCCCTTGACACAAAAACCATGTTGGCATACTTTACGACTGCATGTAATGTTTTGTAGCTACGTAACACTAACAGCGAACCTGCTAGACACCCTCAGTTGCACATACAGTCTACGAACAAAGCAACATGGTGCAGGTGGATGCTGCGTCCCTACACAAAGTCCAGAAGGCCCTTCCCTTACAATGTCCCAGTACGCATGCATGCATAGACATCCGTTTAACGGCTTGACTGGTTGTCTGGTGCTCCCCGGTTCACGCAATCAACCATAAAATACCCGTTGGGCTGCAAGATACCAAGAAGGAAACCTCCGTCTTGGTAAAAGCCACGACAGCGAGTGGTTCGGTGCGTGATGCATCACTGCCATCACTGCAAGCCAACAAGAGTAGCGATACATGAATACCCAACGCCAAGCCGGACAGGTCAACCAAGTTCGGCGGTCGATTCCGATGATGCCCTTCAACAGTCGCACAAAGTTTAGTGCAAGCTTTGAAACGCCAAAAGCAGTCACTAATTTATCTGCATACACTTGCGGTAGCCGCGTATTTCACGTAATGCCTCTCCTGTCCTGAGAAAAATCAATGAGAATCGATCCACGCCAAAACAGATGGCAAGCGCTAGACACACATGCCTCTTTAGCCAGGAGCAGCTCCTCAAGCTTTATGACTGGCCCTCAGCTTCCGCAGCAATTGACTCGGAATCACTACCATCCGAGACGGCACATTGTCATGCTGCATCATCCCCGATGGCACGCAAGATCGCTCCCCTGGTTTACTAGGCCCAACGGTGCTGAGAAGCATGCGAGCACTCGCGCAGTCTGCGTATACAAAATAAAAGCAAGGGAAAAACTCCAGTGCTTCGCTAAAGTTGGTGGTGGTTACTGACGGTGAGCGGGTTCATGTACTGCCAAGCACTGAAGCTGGCAGCAAGTGCTCGGAAGAATTGGATCTTTATGAGTTCAAATAGGCACACAGGCTACAGCGTTAGCCACGTACATTGCAATTTTCGGCTGCCTAAGGCAATATCAAGGCCCCATCCAAAACGCAAAGCTCTTCCCCATGATCATTCGCACTTTCTGAAGGGCGCGCGTCAAAACATCAATCTTGTTCAATAATGCACGCATTTCCAGAGCCCCCAAAAAGCAATACTTACGCTGTAACCTGCAGCAGAATCATTCGCCATTGGCGCACTTTAGAACTGCATCTAAAGTTTTGTAGCTACCTCGCACAAACAGTGAACCTGTTAGTGACCACCAGTTGCGCATACGAGCTAGGGAGAAAAAAGCAGTTGCCTGCAGGTGCACGCTGTGTCGCTCTTCAAAAGCCTGAAAAGCCTACCCTTACACTGTCTTAGTAAGCATGCCTGCGCAAGAATCTGTCTAACGAGTTGGCAGGTTGTCTGGTGCTCCCAGCGAAAATCAAGCCGCGATGCGCTTTCCGGATGGCCTCTGTGTTCTGCCCTAGATGGCAGTGCAAAGGATCCTCAAGAAACAAAGACCTGGCGGGCATCATCAAGATGGTCGAACAGACGTCGCTCGAAGCAGACGACCAGTTATTTACTTTTCTGTGGTGCCGCCCGTCTAGACAGGCATCCATGTGCATTCAACAGCGCTTCGAGCTGAATGCTACAGTATGTTTCGAACTCTAGTGCTAGATGCCAGTCTTCCCCTCGTATGGTATCATCGACAGTGTCGAATAAACCTGCACGCATTAAACTTCCATTCATATTTCCATTACCTACAGGCGCTCCCACAATACATTTCGAAAGCAACGTTATACAGGCACACTGTACTGAAGCTTGACGCGCGTCTGACCCCCCAAGGCATCCCAGCGGCACTTCATTATATCCATTCATGTAAAGGCTTTAGACAAAGACACACGCTAGCAAAAACCCCACTCCAACGATATAACGCGTGTTTGAACAGTGCTGAGCTCCCCCAGCGAGAACTAGTGCGGAGGCAGTGTCAAAACGCAATCGTAATGCTGGATTCCGCGGAGCTGCAAGGGACTGGCCAAGTGTAAGCGCATGAACACGCGAACGCTCGCGCCAAGACCACCACCGTCCTCCAGAAACAAGAACGTCTACATACGCAATCACCTCGATGAAACTTTGAAAATTCATTTCCCTGCTACACGCAAATGCTACACCATTGCAACACATGCAACCCTTGTTAAGTATAGCTGCTCGACCTGTCGGCGAGGAAATGCCGCCGTTGGGCTAAAAAGAAAGGCTGTGAAGCCCAGTCCGACTGAAGGCACAAAAGAACTACTCTAATCACTAGCGCAGAGGCGGCACTAGGCACTTGCATAATAACTAAAGACTCTACGGGGAGCAATACGGGGAGCGTCTAGCAGTATTGCGCACTTGCTGGAGAATGCAAAAAAAGCTTTCACAATCTGGTGGGCAGATTAAGGAAGCACTACCACCAGCCTTGCGCCAAGGAGTTTGCCCACCCTGGAGCAGAGCCGTCACCCTGTGGCAAGCAGTCGTCAAGTACCACGTTTAGCCTTAACCTCATGCAAGGAGTTCAGCTACACAGGCAGCGATGCACGCTTTCAATGGTCAACCACCATTGAAAACTGACGCGGATACATACTTCCTGATGAGGATCTCGAAGGATGTGCAAATTTAAAGTGTTCGTCGAGCACCAACAGCCGTTTACAGCGGGCAAACAAAAAGAGCATGTTACACCCAAACCCACACGGATCATCACAATCGCCTAACTCTTACAGGCCACCAACGTGCAAACGGAGTGGAAGTTGACCACCTGGGCATTACCGATTGGATTGCGCAAATACGCAAAAGGAGTTGCGTCTTATATGGTATTTAGATTAAAGATGCAGTAGCATATTTCTATTTTTCTACACGAGCGGGGAAACAAATGGCAAGCCGACTCTATATACTGTCCTATGATTTTGGCAGTCTCTGAGCATGCCTTACGCGGCTGCGAATTCACCCTTCATCCTCGGCATTACTAACGCAGCACGTAAAAACTGGTACACCGCTTTAGCACCAAACTCAGATCCACGCGTCATTTTGTCGGACGCGTCATTTTGTCGGCCTGCTTTACCAGATACGGGGCTGTAAGCGATCAGCACTTCACAACCTCTACCGCGTCTAGCTCCAAAGCTTAGAATGACCCCAAACGCCGCTAATATGATAGGACTGTAATGCGCAGAGAGCTAAAAACATGACCGTGTGCGGCATATGCATCGACTCGACAGGGAGGCTTAGTCCTAGCAAGCTTCTTCAACTATCTAGAAAACACCTGAAAGCGGCAGGTCCTGCACAGATATTTACGCTGCTCTCGTTAAGGAAGCGTTTCCCAAGGCCTTGTTGGCAATGTTGCTCAAGTATCTCACGCTACAGAAGAACACCAGCAAGCGCTACCTCAGCATCCTCGGGGATGCTCTGGCTGGTGAGATGCTGGCTCATAAGACGCACTTCCTGCGCGTTGCCAAGCGGAACAACCCTTAAATCCCTACTTCTGCATACATATTCGCTGGCGTTTTTCTTTGTATCCTTGTGTTGGGACGAATGAATTCGAAAGAGGATTGACAGCTGGGACAGGCAGTCGAGGAACATTCGCCTCCCAATCTCTGATGGAATCCCTGTACTTCTGTAGTTTTTAAAACAACACAAAACGTACGGTCTACATAGTTTCAGACCCTTCATATAATGACGGCTTTAGGACGATACGGATTTGGCCGGTGTCTGTTCTTCAGCTCGCCTCTAGAGCTCACTTGTGCTGCTCGCTTACTAATATCTGGTTTTGACGCACGACGTCTAATAACCAAAGCCAAATAATTCAATAATGAGGCAAAGTAGATCTGTATGTATTAGGCAAGCATGCTTCGCTGTATGCTAGCCAACTGTTAACTCTAATTGGACATTCCTTCGGACACGTAGAGTGCAAAACATGGCTGAAGGCACCTTCCGGTGCACGGCACGATGCATGCTACCCTACATATTCTCCACCAACGAATCCCGCGCCTGCCGTTTTCGTCACAATCTAGTTACAGACAAGATGACCCCTTAATGAGCTCCACGGTTTGCATTGCATGCCAATTGCTGGCGGTTCAATCTCAAAAATAATCTGGGGAACCTTTTGATAGGACCGTCGACGAACTTACAAGCAAACGCCTAGTGCCAAGAGGATCGTTGGAAGTGCTCGCCTTGAGGCTGGTTTAACAAAAATCGGTCAGCACGTCGGTAGGTCGACGCAGACACGCAGACTGCACTTGAGCACTTCAGAATACTTTGTAGTGCTAAGACTACAATGTGCAGGAGAGTATCTAACGTTGGCCCGCAGAGTCTGAGGGCGCTTCACTAGAAACCAATTGTGCAACTAGGAAGGCCTCTACAACATTACACCTGATATCGCCAAGTACCAATGCCTTGAGTGCAAGCCGTACTGGCTGGCCACAAGCACACAAAGCTGGTGAGAAGGCTCAATTTAGTGAATCTAAATAGAGTGCCGAGTAGGGCCGCTGCTGGTACGTCTGCTGTAAATGTACAAGGGACAGCTAAGAGAGATAAAGCGGCACGCAACACGAAGAATGTAGCCAAACCCGTTCATAGGCGTTCGAAATGCATGCTGGCAGTAAACACATTGGCCTAACTCTCATAGCATGATGCGCGGTCATTGCTGCAGCAAACACTTCTACATGCATTGCAACATCTGAACACCACAAGGATAAAGAAAATAGAATCCAAATGCGCATTACCAGGGTAGGCTTTAGGTAGTCTTGAAATTGCATTCAAGGACCCACTGCCTGTCCAAAACAAACGCGAGGCACCATGGGACCGCAGGGTCCCCAAGCGTTGCCCGCGATAAACCCACAAGCAGCTTGCCTGACGCGCGTCGAAATTTCGCTGGTGTAACGTTAGAGTAGAAATCAGTAGAGACAGCAAGCGCGTGTGTAACGAACTTTCTGCGATGCGTCATGTCTCGCCGTTGCCTGAGAAAGAGTTCTGATCCCTCCTAGCGAGTGCTGCCGACTGGCATGAAAGCCATCACCCACATGTGTGCTTTCGCAACACTGGGAGATGCAGTCGCATATAAGGGCACGCCCTAAACAGTTTAAAACTATTTCCCGCACTTGATTCTTCTCCATAAGCTGTCAAATAAATCGATATTTGTTGGCAACTCGAACGCGATCCCCACCAAGTGACTCGGATACCACTGTTTTGGTAGCAATGAACACCACTACGACTCTATCAGTTATAGACAGCTGCTCATTGGTCGGGCGCCCTCTGAAGAGCGCCAAACATCTCCATATCTTTCCAGCAAATGCGATGCGCCATGAACGCCTGCGCACCTCAGCAGCTGATGCCTGCTCACCACCTGACCGGCCGCGTACTTCTCATAGACCCACGTTCTCATTTGCTGCTGCAAGCAACGATCACCTATCTAAAAGGAAATCTAAAAGCTGCAGAAACTGAAATAAGCTTCTTGTGCCTTACTGTGCATTCCCGCGGTGTCTCGATGAGCTTGCATTTATCGGCCTAAAAATCCCGTCTGGATGAGAACTTTTAGTGGAGCTCAAATGCCGGAGGGATGGCTCGTCTCCGAAATCAGCTCTTGGGCGATAGTTGGAACTGGTAATTGCTATCGTGGTGGTTGCAGGCTTCCAGTTGGATTCAACCACTACCACTACAGACAATAAGGGGTACAAAACACACTTTCTTGTGCAAAAAGTGAGAAAACGCCAGCGCATGCTTGCGTGGAGCATCATCATCGCATGGTGCAACAATCAATATTGGTATACTTTGCCTCTGATGGCATGCAAAGGAAAGTTGGCTCAAGGGGTAGCACAATTTGTATATGGGCATTAAAAGCAACTCAACATGGTGGGATATAGTGCATGGCATTGAAGCAGGCCTCAGTAGCTTTGGGATGACACCTACGTACTGGATGGCATTTGACGGAACACACTTGCTAAACGTTACCACAAAGCCTAATATCTCAGGCTCTACGCCTGTGTAGACTCGTATCATACACAGCAAATGTACTCATTCACAAGTGCAGCCTATCAAAAACGTGGCGGTACGCCAATTACACTCTTCGCCACCACTCCCGTTCGGAATAGCTCATGAACAGGGCACTCGAACAAAACGTACAGCCTGTACGCCCAAGACGACCCCAAGTGGCTGGCTTCTATTAGTATGTATTACGTCAATCTGCCGCGATGCATCGGCTCTGATAGATCACAAGTACGATATCGAGCACCAAGCACCTTGTATTTTGGCCTCGAAGCTTTGGATGCACGGTCCAAACTTTGTGGGGGGAAACACTTCATTTACGATGTAAACAGCATCCGTTTTCATAGGTGCTGTGAACGGAACGGGAGCACTTTCGATTATAACGAAAACGAAGGCTCGATGCAGCAGCAAGCTGCGCGGGCACTACGACATATTCTACTTCTGGAATGCGAGGTCCCTTGTAGCCTCCAGTTAGTTGGCGCTTTCCACTTTCCTGTGCACCTCCAGCAATTGAATTGGTTTCATTCAGTTAGTTCCACCTAGCCTATATACCATCTAGGCTCACCAACTGATTATTCTCCAGGTCGAGATACTAGCTTACGCTTGAAAGAAAGACCACATGCACGGGAGCGCACACACACAGACACACACACACACACACACAGACACAGACACAGGCACACACAGACACACACACACACACACACACACACACACACACACACACACACACAGACAGAAACACACATACACGCACGCATGCACACACTCAGGCACACGGCTGCGATTTCACCCTTCATCCTCGGCATTACTAACGCAGCACGTAAAAACTGGTACACCGCTTTAGCACCAAACTCAGATCCACGCGTCATTTTGTCGGACGCGTCATTTTGTCGGCCTGCTTTACCAGATACGGGGCTGTAAGCGATCAGCACTTCACAACCTCTACCGCGTCTAGCTCCAAAGCTTAGAATGACCCCAAACGCCGCTAATATGATAGGACTGTAATGCGCAGAGAGCTAAAAACCTGACCGTGTGCGGCATATGCATCGACTCGACAGGGAGGCTTAGTCCTAGCAAGCTTCTTCAACTATCTAGAAAACACCTGAAAGCGGCAGGTCCTGCACAGATATTTACGCTGCTCTCGTTAAGGAAGCGTTTCCCAAGGTCTTGTTGGCAATGTTGCTCAAGTATCTCACGCCACAGAAGAACACCAGCAAGCGCTACCTCAGCATCCTCGGGGATGCTCTGGCTGGTGAGATGCTGGCTCATAAGACGCACTTCCTGCGCGTTGCCAAGCGGAACAACCCTTAAATCCCTACTTCTGCATACATATTGGCTGGCGTTTTTCTTTGTATCTTTGTGTTGGGACAAATGAATTCGAAAGAGGATTGATAGCTGGGACAGGCAGTCGAGGAACATTCGCCTCCCAATCTCTGATGGAATCCCTGTACTTCTGTAGTTTTTTAAAACAACACAAAACGTACGGTCTACATAGTTACAGACCCTTCATATAATGACGGCTTTAGGACGATACGGATTTGGCCGGTGTCTGTTCTTCAGCTCGCCTCTAGAGCTCACTTGTGCTGCTCGCTTACTAATATCTGGTTTTGACGCACGACGTCTAATAACCAAAGCCAAATAATTCAATAATGAGGCAAAGTAGATCTGTATGTATTAGGCAAGCATGCTTCGCTGTATGCTAGCCAACTGTTAACTCTAATTGGACATTCCTTCGGACACGTAGAGTGCAAAACATGGCTGAAGGCACCTTCCGGTGCACGGCGCGGTGCTTGCTCCCCTACAAATTCTCCACACTCTGCTTGCCAACGCATCCCGCGCTTTCGGTGTTGCTCACAATCTAGTTACAGACAAGATGACCCCTTAATGAGCTCCACAGTTTGCATTGCATGCCAATTGCTGGCGGTTCAATCTCAAAAATAATCTGGGGAACCTTTTGATAGGACCGTCGACGAACTTACAAGCAAACGCCTAGTGCCAAGAGGATCGTTGGAAGTGCTCGCCTTGAGGCTGGTTTAACAAAAATCGGTCAGCACGTCGGTAGGTCGACGCAGACACGCAGACTGCACTTGAGCACTTCAGAATACTTTGTAGTGCTAAGACTACAATGTGCAGGAGAGTATCTAACGTTGGCCCGCAGAGTCTGAGGGCGCTTCACTAGAAACCAATTCTGCAACTAGGAAGGCCTCTACAACATTACACCTGATATCGCCAAGTACCAATGCCTTGAGTGCAAGCCGTACTGGCTGGCCACAAGCACACAAAGCTGGTGAGAAGGCTCAATTTAGTGAATCTAAATAGAGTGCCGAGTAGGGCCGCTGCTGGTACGTCTGCTGTAAATGTACAAGGGACAGCTAAGAGAGATAAAGCGGCACGCAACACGAAGAATGTAGCCAAACCCGTTCATAGGCGTTCGAAATGCATGCTGGCAGTAAACACATTGGCCTAACTCTCATAGCATGATGCGCGGTCATTGCTGCAGCAAACACTTCTACATGCATTGCAACATCTGAACACCACAAGGATAAAGAAAATAGAATCCAAATGCGCATTACCAGGGTAGGCTTTAGGTAGTCTTGAAATTGCATTCAAGGACCCACTGCCTGTCCAAAACAAACGCGAGGCACCATGGGACCGCAGGGTCCCCAAGCGTTGCCCGCGATAAACCCACAAGCAGCTTGCCTGACGCGCGTCGAAATTTCGCTGGTGTAACGTTAGAGTAGAAATCAGTAGAGACAGCAAGCGCGTGTGTAACGAACTTTCTGCGATGCGTCATGTCTCGCCGTTGCCTGAGAAAGAGTTCTGATCCCTCCTAGCGAGTGCTGCCGACTGGCATGAAAGCCATCACCCACATGTGTGCTTTCGCAACACTGGGAGATGCAGTCGCATATAAGGGCACGCCCTAAACAGTTTAAAACTATTTCCCGCACTTGATCCTTCTCCATAAGCTGTCAAATAAATCGATATTTGTTGGCAACTCGAACGCGATCCCCACCAAGTGACTCGGATACCACTGTTTTGGTAGCAATGAACACCACTACGACTCTATCAGTTATAGACAGCTGCTCATTGGTCGGGCGCCCTCTGAAGAGCGCCAAACATCTCCATATCTTTCCAGCAAATGCGATGCGCCATGAACGCCTGCGCACCTCAGCAGCTGATGCCTGCTCACCACCTGACCGGCCGCGTACTTCTCATAGACCCACGCTCTCATTTGCTGCTGCAAGCAACGATCACCTATCTAAAAGGAAATCTAAAAGCTGCAGAAACTGAAATAAGCTTCTTGTGCCTTACTGTGCATTCCCGCGGTGTCTCGATGAGCTTGCATTTATCGGCCTAAAAATCCCGTCTGGATGAGAACTTTTAGTGGAGCTCAAATGCCGGAGGGATGGCTCGTCTCCGAAATCAGCTCTTGGGCGATAGTTGGAACTGGTAATTGCTATCGTGGTGGTTGCAGGCTTCCAGTTGGATTCAACCACTACCACTACAGACAATAAGGGGTACAAAACACACTTTCTTGTGCAAAAAGTGAGAAAACGCCAGCGCATGCTTGCGTGGAGCATCATCATCGCATGGTGCAACAATCAATATTGGTATACTTTGCCTCTGATGGCATGCAAAGGAAAGTTGGCTCAAGGGGTAGCACAATTTGTATATGGGCATTAAAAGCAACTCAACATGGTGGGATATGGTGCATGGCATTGAAGCAGGCCTCAGTAGCTTTGGGATGACACCTACCTATTGGATGGCATTTGACGGAACACACTTTCTGAACGTTACCACAAAGCCTAATATCTCAGGCTCTACGCCTGTGTAGACTCGTATCATACACAGCAAATGTACTCATTCACAAGTGCAGCCTATCAAAAACGTGGCGGTACGCCAATTACACTCTTCGCCACCACTCCCGTTCGGAATAGCTCATGAACAGGGCACTCGAACAAAACGTACAGCCTGTACGCCCAAGACGACCCCAAGTGGCTGGCTTCTATTAGTGTGTATTACGTCAATCTGCCGCGATGCATCGGCTCTGATAGATCACAAGTACGATATCGAGCACCAAGCACCTTGTATTTTGGCCTCGAAGCTTTGGATGCACGGTCCAAACTTTGTGGGGGGAAACACTTCATTTACGATGTAAACAGCATCCGTTTTCATAGGTGCTGTGAACGGAACGGGAGCACTTTCGATTATAACGAAAACGAAGGCTCGATGCAGCAGCAAGCTGCGCGGGCACTACGACATATTCTACTTCTGGAATGCGAGGTCCCTTGTAGCCTCCAGTTAGTTGGCGCTTTCCACTTTCCTGTGCACCTCCAGCAATTGAATTGGTTTCATTCAGTTAGTTCCACCTAGCCTATATACCATCTAGGCTCACCAACTGATTATTCTCCAGGTCGAGATACTAGCTTACGCTTGAAAGAAAGACCACATGCACGGGAGCGCACACACACAGACACACACACACACACAGACACAGACACAGACACAGGCACACACACACACACACACACACACACACACACACACACACACACACACACAGACAGAAACACACATACACGCACGCATGCACACACTCAGGCACACGGCTGCGATTTCACCCTTCATCCTCGGCATTACTAACGCAGCACGTAAAAACTGGTACACCGCTTTAGCACCAAACTCAGATCCACGCGTCATTTTGTCGGACGCGTCATTTTGTCGGCCTGCTTTACCAGATACGGGGCTGTAAGCGATCAGCACTTCACAACCTCTACCGCGTCTAGCTCCAAAGCTTAGAATGACCCCAAACGCCGCTAATATGATAGGACTGTAATGCGCAGAGAGCTAAAAACCTGACCGTGTGCGGCATATGCATCGACTCGACAGGGAGGCTTAGTCCTAGCAAGCTTCTTCAACTATCTAGAAAACACCTGAAAGCGGCAGGTCCTGCACAGATATTTACGCTGCTCTCGTTAAGGAAGCGTTTCCCAAGGTCTTGTTGGCAATGTTGCTCAAGTATCTCACGCCACAGAAGAACACCAGCAAGCGCTACCTCAGCATCCTCGGGGATGCTCTGGCTGGTGAGATGCTGGCTCATAAGACGCACTTCCTGCGCGTTGCCAAGCGGAACAACCCTTAAATCTCTACTTCTGCATACATATTGGCTGGCGTTTTTCTTTGTATCCTTGTGTTGGGACGAATGAATTCGAAAGAGGATTGACAGCTGGGACAGGCAGTCGAGGAACATTCGCCTCCCAATCTCTGATGGAATCCCTGTACTTCTGTAGTTTTTAAAACAACACAAAACGTACGTCCTACATAGTTTCAGACCCTTCGTATAATGACGGCTTTAGGACGATACGGATTTGGCCGGTGTCTGTTCTTCAGCTCGCCTCTAGAGCTCACTTGTGCTGCTCGCTTACTAATATCTGGTTTTGACGCACGATGTCTAATAACCAAAGCCAAATAATTCAATAATGAAGCAAAGTAGATCTGTATGTATTAGGCAAGCATGCTTCGCTGTATGCTAGCCAACTGTTAACTCTAATTGGACATTCCTTCGGACACGTAGAGTGCAAAACATGGCTGAAGGCACCTTCCGGTGCACGGCGCGGTGCTTGCTCCCCTACAAATTCTCCACACTCTGCTTGCCAACGCATCCCGCGCTTTCGGTGTTGCTCACAATCTAGTTACAGACAAGATGACCCCTTAATGAGCTCCACGGTTTGCATTGCATGCCAATTGCTGGCGGTTCAATCTCAAAAATAATCTGGGGAACCTTTTGATAGGACCGTCGACGAACTTACAAGCAAACGCCTAGTGCCAAGAGGATCGTTGGAAGTGCTCGCCTTGAGGCTGGTTTAACAAAAATCGGTCAGCACGTCGGTAGGTCGACGCAGACACGCAGACTGCACTTGAGCACTTCAGAATACTTTGTAGTGCTAAGACTACAATGTGCAGGAGAGTATCTAACGTTGGCCCGCAGAGTCTGAGGGCGCTTCACTAGAAACCAATTGTGCAACTAGGAAGGCCTCTACAACATTACACCTGATATCGCCAAGTACCAATGCCTTGAGTGCAAGCCGTACTGGCTGGCCACAAGCACACAAAGCTGGTGAGAAGGCTCAATTTAGTGAATCTAAATAGAGTGCCGAGTAGGGCCGCTGCTGGTACGTCTGCTGTAAATGTACAAGGGACAGCTAAGAGAGATAAAGCGGCACGCAACACGAAGAATGTAGCCAAACCCGTTCATAGGCGTTCGAAATGCATGCTGGCAGTAAACACATTGGCCTAACTCTCATAGCATGATGCGCGGTCATTGCTGCAGCAAACACTTCTACATGCATTGCAACATCTGAACACCATAAGGATAAAGTAAATAGAATCCAAATGCGCATTACCAGGTTAGGCTTTTAGTTAGTGTTGAAACAGGATTCAAAGGCGCTCATTCTGGACATTGTAGGCACGAGGCATTATGAGATCGGAGGGACCCCAAGGGTGAAAATTCAAAACCTAAAAACTTATGTTCTTTAGTATATCTAATTATATTAAAATATAATTTTTGTAATTTGTTTTTACACCTTCTATATTTAGACATTTCTATGAGAGTTCAAATCTCTCCTTCCGTAAAACAGAAAAAAAAATTTAATTAAAAAAAGACCTTTGTACGCCTGCGTTCATTTTTAGGAGGCTACCGCCCCAGTCAAACTGCTTTTCTAATTTTCTTTTTTGCCCGCGATAAGCCCACAAGCAGCTTGCCTGACGAGCACCGAAGAGTCAGTGGGTTCTCATGGATGCAGTGTATCGGATACCTTGACGGAATAGCTGGCGTCGATTTGCAGCGATAGACAAGGAGATAAGAAATGCCAATAACGGACGTGCAAACACACTGTCTATGCACCCAACAAGCGTGTGCTGTCTAAACGAACAGTGGAGGCATTTCCCCGGGCCAGCTTGAATAGTCAACGTTGGCAGTAGTGCCAACATTGCGATGCTCTAGGTAGGCATATTTCTCCGCAGTAGATACGTCAGGCACCTATAATGACACAGGCAGCATTGTGATGCGCTTGTCGCACATCTAAACACTCCTCGTTCATGAGTGTCCAGGGCAGCAGCCATCCGCGGCAACACGCAGGTACTTTGCATTTGGTGACTATATAGTGGCCTAACCCTTCGCGGACGGTAGCCCGCTGTTATGGCTTGGCTGCCGGGATTCTGTATTACTTTATAAGCTCAGTCTCTCTAAGCGGTTAGGATGTTCGGAGCGGTTTCGATGGCTCACTTTCTGAAGGGGCAAGGTGCAATGTTTTACTATACATACGCCTAAAAACGAAATGTTGTGTATTCGGCGTGCTATGCGCATGCTAGTAGGCCCCTAAATGAGCCCAAAAGGCAGTGCACTGTGCTAGAACACGCTCGAACGCCATCATTCAGCACTATGACACAACAAGGAGACGTACCGGGTTGATGCACTATAGCGGAAACTAGTACGAACAGCAAACATTAATTTGTGATTAGCAAGACTAGCATTATGCGGGATATATTATTAACGGAGCCTACCCCCTGGTTTCGACAAAGTTGACGTGGTATATAATTTGCTATCACGTTGCTTAGGGGTTCAAGTTGCAGAGGTTAGCGTACGCCGGCATACGTAGACGCGAAATCACAAAAGGCAGGCGAGACCTCGTATAACAGCAAATAATGGTTCTGTATTCCATACAGGTTAGTGGTGCAGGTCTATCATTCTCAGGAAGCATTCTTGATTCGTAAACGTACAAGCTGGTAAGAGTGTTGGTATGCTAGAACAGTATTTAGGGTTTAGTGGAGCGCAGCATCAACCTTCGCAGGTTTTTTTCGCCCTGCGTAGGCTATATATGCGTGCTCATACATATGCGCAGATATCTCATTAAGCATGTTTTTTACTTTAAGGACTTCTACCCATCTACTACTGCACTTGCTGCACGGGAATGAAGGTATGCTTGCCACCAGAAATGACAAATCCAACAATAGAGCAAGAATGATGCTGTACGCGCACCGAGATAGGGGCGACACAATCACGACGCACAATTGTTCAAGAAGACCAGTATTGTTCCATAAGGTAAAATGAATCGTACTTGCTTAACATTGCGCATTGCCCCCATGCAACACCTCACAGCGGAGATAGTATGCCAACAGCTCAAGCCTTAGCAATCAAAGGCCTCATCCTACACAGTTTTTAACAAGTGCAAACCAAACGTACAATCTGCGGAATGACCAAATCTCAACGCAATTAAATTACCGTCTACGTTTGCCACAAACGGATTCATAATAGTCCTGCTTTCTAAGCACTGCTATCAGGTACAAGCCAAAGAAGCAGGCTCTACTCCCATGCAGTCATTGTGCCTGTGGTGCTGCCGTCTGCAACAAGTACGCAGAATGCATAGCACGCTGTCCTGTGAGCTGACGCACCTAGCTATGCAAAGAGCTTACGCTTACGGAGCTGACGAACACCAAAGGCGCTCACCTACAGGACTCCGGCACTCTCGTGTATGCGACCCAGTGGCAAAGCCCTTTCTTTCGACCAACCCTGGCAGAGAATAGTAGTGCCTCTTTTTGTCCCCAGCGCTTCCAGAAGCTCACGAACTATTGAATCACTGACGCTCCTGATATGCGTAGTTTTCCGTACGCAGATAACGCTAATTATTTTTGCTCACCAGGCGTTCGACTGCATGAAGCAGCTACCTGGTCGTTCCGAAAACTATGCGCTCGACGGGCTGCCGAACTAACGGTAAGCAATTCCGTCGAGATATATTTCACAGTTGCAAAAGAATAAGGAGAAAGGCACGGCATGCTAAACAGAACGTACAGCCTGGTGCAGTGAGAACCATTCAAACACGCATGCGCACCCCAAACTCTGAATCTAATTTACACTACTCATCAGAGAAAAACAACTTGCGAGTGTGCCCATAAACGAGGGCTGAGGTCACCTCCAACCAAAAAGGCAAACGCACTTGACCAGATTCCTTTTCCTGTCCAGCAACTCCGCACGAACCACCACTGCACTGTGCCCAGCAGTACTGACAAAGCCGCTGCCCTATTGGGCAAGGAAGACGCACGGCCTGTATCGTATGCAGATGATACATACTAAAGCATTCGCTTCCATCAAACTCAACAAGAGAATAACGGGCATCTTCCGTTTTTTTAAAAGCGTATGCAACGCACGGACTGCGGGTAGGAATACTATATTAAATGCAGATGACTTCCGAGACTGCCAAGGAGTCGGGAAGCAGCAAACGTACCGATGCTACAAACATAGTACACCGCACAAGAAGCTCATAAACATGTTATATCCTTTCATACGAAAGTGCGTTTAGCCAAGCCCTGAAGAGTTCCGGGTTTAATGAGAAACCCGGCCAACGCTTTGAGCTTACAGCAGCATCAGGATGCGACATCCGGAGAGCAAATACGGCTAGTAATGAAAATTACAGCACACAAAACACTCAGCGCTTGCACAGCAGTTGTCTGATAATATGCTGCACCCCAAGAGAGCTGATGTCAAGAACACCAAGACTACGCTCCCTCGCACTGCATCACTCACAATCTTTGGTATCAGCCCGGTCCATCAATGCACAACTACTGTTTTAAAGCCTTACGGGTCCAGTAAGAGCGTTGGGTTGCTGTCCATGAAAAGCTTCGCACGGGTACAGAAAGCATTGTACGGCGGGGTATACTCCTATTCCAACTTCCTAAACGTTTAGAATTTTCAGCTATAGGCATATAGAATCAAAAAAAAACAACAGATGCTTGGGCCGTCCCTAAGAAGGGCCTAGAAAGCTCTCAAGTGCTGACCCTCCATTGGGTGCGCACGCTTGCCTTTCCTCTCCAAAATGTAACGCCGTCACTCAGGCCACTTGGATCTGTTCAACCACACTCAAGTCACAAACACTCTCAGTAATATACAGAGCAACAAATATCATTAAAACTCCATTAGCACTCTTTTTTGCCGCCACCGTAGTAAAAGGCCGCGGGCATGATGCGCCAAGCCTGCTTCGTACCTCATAAATGTTCATTGCTGCATTTACGAACGCTCACGTGCCCAATAGCAAGAACGTTTTTTGCTTGTTGTTGTTGAACAGCAATTCCCTTTCTGACAATGAGGGCACTCTTCGCTAGCCTCTGGGTCGCCTGTATCGAGCGGCTTTGCTTTTCCAGTGCTTCATACACAGCAAAATTCGGAGAACCGAATTTCCTGGTAGTCTGTAGGCATCGATGCTACTAACTTGTTCTGCGCGACATCCTACCCAAGACAATGCCGCATCATGTTGCATTCGCTGCCACAAGCAGCTAAACGTCATTCCTGCCACCTGCTAGCATGTGCATGCAGGCAAGACACGCGTGGGTTCTGCTCTAATCAGTGTAGCGCACTTTCGGGTATGCTCAACATGGCGCAGATGCCGAGGGTCCCAAGCAGATGTAAAGCACACTCCCTCATTCTGCGCCTTGCAAGGCCAGCTTTCTTGAGGGGATATTACACAAATGTCTCAGCAATGTCTTTAACAGTATATGTCTTCATTCATGCAGTACTAGGGTTGAGCAGCCTCTGAATGCTCACACCTACTATCATTCGTGAGGGCGCCGGCAACATTCTCTCCCATGCCTGTACGCAATGCTCTTGCTTACGTGAAAGCGCGTGCTCTTCAACAGGCCGCGCATTCCAGATGCTTCCTCACTCTAAGGGGCCCCACATGCTACAATCGAATTCTCACTTTGCCTGCAAGCAACGCACCTGTGCTTGTAGTGCGCTAATCAGCCGCAAGCCGCTTTTCAAGCATGGTTCAATGCAGTCCATAATTTGTGCGTTGCTCGCAAGTGCTGATGCCACCAACTGATTCTGAGCACGCCGCTAACTAAGGTAACCAAGACAAAATTTTACCATATCGCGCACGCTGCCTCCATGATTTGCACAACAAGCATGCAAACAGTCCTCATGAAATCACAGAGGCGACACGCTTGTATGTGCTTTGTGCTCGGCCTCGCATTTCATATCCCGCGGGATTCCGAGCATTCCACATATACAAGGCGCGTCATGCAAGCGGCTTCATTCTGCCTCGTGCAAGCCAGCTTTCTTAAGGACATTGTGGGCGCATCACTCCGCAGGTCCTCCGAAAATGTCTGAACTAATGCTTGGAGTGCTACCCTTATGCAGGCAGTGGGTAAACCCAGCAACTCTCGCCAATGATGGATGCCATGTGCATTCCGCACTTTTTACCTATCGTACAAACAGACCCCCGGATTCTCAGCCCAAAGCAAATACCCGCTAGGCCCACCCAAAAGGTTAACCTTCAACTAGATAATGCTCACCTTTAGTAGCTGCATGCATTCCCATTTGCTTGTGCATATACGCACACACATATACACACGTTGCATGCAATATCAAGCAAACCCCAAGCCTACAATGAAACAGTTAACTAGGGCAAGCAATCCAAGCTCGACTAGAAACATGGAGCTCTTCCCCCGATGTTTTTGAAGCATTGTCCCACCAAATCCCTACGCCTCCTAAAGATTCCCTAGAGTTAAGCATCGATACGCACATATACATACAAAGGCAAAAGCGTATATTGACCACAGACACCCCAACTACAGCTCCCGTACCAACACAACATTTCACTGCTAGCACACGGCTTCTAAAATAGGGCCAACCCGACACGACACCTGTCATATGCTGTCCGGACAGGCAGCCACTCTAGAAAACACGAAAACGGCGCAAGCTTCCCACAATACAAAGACACGTAAGAAACCAAGTGCGAGGAGATCATTCAGACCCACGGCGATATGCTTTCACTAAAAATGCATACATCACCCGTGAACACTATGCCAAGTGCAGATTCCCGCTTCTAAGCCAAACAGCTCCAACTGTGCAGAAAGCGTCCCAAATCACAACGGAACACACATCTATACGGCAGTGGCAAGCTACCCCTTAGCATCCTGCGCCACCGCTAGAAACGCCCCACTCAGCACATAACCCAATATGAAGCACTGCAAGGCTCGTTCTTCGGTTTGTATGCTGGTGTTCTGCCCAGGATCGGTTGTCTGCACCAGCCAACATGAGACGTGGCTAGAATCAAGCAAGTAAGCATTGCCGAAGTACACTGCAGTGCGGACGTCCATTGTTTGCGCGCGAACATTTCACTAAAGTGTAGCACATTGTTCCGATGAACGCTAAACGGCACCATTGCCGCTGTTACCCCTTTTGAATGGGTAGGCTGTCAAACAAAGAAAGACGGCTTCGTTTTCCGTTGCAAGCCATGCCCTGTGCACCAGCAAAGCACATTGTTGGTGCCGCATCCTGTATCGTTCTGCGACGCTAGTGCAATGTTGCTTGGTTGAGGCTTCAGTTAAACCCTTGGCGTTGGGATGCATCGTATGTTGCAGCATACGGGTAGCGTCACGGGACCGTCACGGGACCGACTAAGTCCACAGTCCACAAACACCTAGACGCCCCAACAAATGCGCAACAGAAATCGAACACCACAAAGCATCGTGCATTCCTAGGTGCCAGCCTGAATGCACACCAAAGCCTAAACTTCAGGCATTGAGTCACACTGATTCTTAGCACATCGATGGAATCCGGCCAGGAAAACTGCTGCGGCTGGCCTCTGGACGCCAGTCCGAACTTTCCCAAATAGCAAAGCTCACCCCAAATGCACGAGGGCGAGTCGCCTCGCATCTCCAGCGGCTCCATCATGAAATGCACGCATACTCAGACGCGCACAAAAACAACGCGCATAGTGCGACAGCATCATGCCCCTGCATGGGTGCCAAATGTGGCCGTGTTACCCTTGCTCGCGACCACTGATACGCGTCCAAAGTCGCATGCAACTGATTTGACGCACAGCCTTTAGGAGCGAAGAGTAATGTTGTCGCTGTACATATAGCAAACATAGGAGATGCAATTTGAAGAAATGCTTTACGCTGCACTTCTCCGTCGCACAAGAAGACGTAGAATTAAAACAAATCATCGCCTATGTTCCAATGCATTCGTGGTACCAACACACAAGCGCATATGCTTGCTTCAAAATTCCAGTGAAGTACAGGCAGCTTGCAGTCCGCCGGGACGATGCTAGAACAGTAAAGCCTAATCATTATGCAGAATGCTTTTCTGCTGTAGGAGCCACACAACGTCGCACATGTTTGTGCATACACACACATATGTACAACTGCATAAATCCGATACTAAGAACTAAAATGAACTATACAACTAAGCTGTAGATCACGCCAGGCAATGAAGCACAACATCGGTCTCCTTTGGATGCGCTTGAATAATTATTTCTAGAAATGCCTAGACTTCGTAAATGTGCCCTCATTACAAGCTCCAGCACGCGCGTGAGCATACATGGGGAGGCAGATACTGCGAGGCTGAAGGGAGCCTCTCAAGGCACAGCAGCTGTGCCACTCAGTGACTGCGTGCGTCGCTTAACGCAGTGCTCAGGAGGTATGGCAACCATCATGTCCCCAGTAGATGCCTCCCATTCCACGCGAAACACAAACCACATTCGCGTGACACTTTGAAAATGGACAAGAAACAAATTGCGAAGAGAATATTGCACACTCATGCCAAGACGTGCTCCCCCGAACGTTCCCACACAGCGCTTCCCTTTATATTGCACCCCAGATGTCTAGGCCATCAGCGAAATCAAGCATCCTCCGACTCTCGAACCGAAATTCGTTATAGCCCGAACATGCTGTGGAGTTGAGGCCATTCACTGCTTCCTGAAATTTCTTAGTGTTGCCAGCAGCACGCAGACACTAGGCTTCGAGGATGCTTGACCACAACTCATTGTATCGTGGCATATGGAATATGCATATATGTGTGTTTGTGACGTACACCCTATGGGAACAAATATCCACTGCTGCTCCGAATATCGTGATACTAGCTGCGGCTGACATGAAATACGCATTGCCCATACTTGGCACAAATGATGGTGAAGGTGGTGCGGGGGTGTTGGGATCGACATCCCACTTTAATAGGCGCAGCCTGCTGCTCGCCTGCAAGCTGTTAACAGCTGGCAGCCTGGTTACTCCTTTATCACCCCTATACATCCACAGTCGAATCCTGCTCATACATATGTGTGTGCACTTGTATACACCACACACTACACATGTTTCCTTGCCAGGCACCCTTGCAAATGCTCCGATCGGGCAGGCATGCTTCTGGCAGTAAGCAGTATGCGTACGCTACTAATCCCTTTGCCAGCAGCCAACCATTCCCCAAGTTTAGTTTTGTTGACTACAGAACTTCGTGTTTTGAACGCCGGGGCTGTTGCACGAACGCGTTCTGTGCAAGCCGCTAGCCAAGACACCGTTGCACCATATGCCGTGGAGATTGCCTTCATCAGCCAAGCAACAGTCAAGCAATTAGCTGAAACGACGCGTTTGTGTATGCATTCGGGTCTGCCCGCTTTGGCATGCCTGGCGGTATGTAGAACACAATGGGCGGTTCAAATGTGTTGCCTAGGTGTCGGTGCCAAGCACGCCGCTTTATTTATTATGCGTCATGCAAAGCTAGCCGTGGCAATGCCTTAGCGAGAGAATGCGTCGGTCGGCATTTTCGGAGACGCCTGAATTCATGCTTCGCAGCAATAAAGTTATGGAATTTGGCTTCATGCCCAGCTCTCCTCGTCCACACATCATAGGCTGTGAGGGTACTGTTCAGATCCCTGCGGGCCACTGCGTGTATAGCAAATTTGCATCCTTCCCACCCACATACCCAAGGATTCTCAGCCCAAACCAACCACCCGCTAGACCGGCCCAAATGATTAAATGCCAACTTCATAATGCTCACCTGCAATAGCTGCATGCATTTGCATTTGCCTTCTGATATAAACACAGGCATGTATGCACATACGCACGCTGCATGCAATATCAAGCAAAGCCCAAACCTACAATGAAACCGTTAACTAGGGCAAGCAATCCAAGCTCGACTAGAAACATGGAGCTCCTCCCTGGATATGTTTGAAGCAATGTCCCACCAAATCCCTCCTAAAGATTCCCTAGAGTTAAGCATCGATACGCACATATAAATACAAAGCCAAAAACGTATAGTTACCACAGACCCATTACGTACAGCTGCTGCAAGACTCACGGCGATATGCTTTCACTAAAAATGCATACATCACCCGTGAACACTATGCCAAGTGCAGATTCCCGCTTCTAAGCCAAACAGCTCCAACTGTGCAGAAAGCGTCCCAAATCACAACGGAACACACATCTATACGGCAGTGGCAAGCTACCCCTTAGCATCCTGCGCCACCGCTAGAAACGCCCCACTCAGCACGTAACCCAATATGAAGCACTGCAAGGCTCGTTCTTCGGTTTGTATGCTGGTGTTCTGCCCAGGATCGGTTGTCTGCACCAGCCAACATGAGACGTGGCTAGAATCAAGCAAGTAAGCATTGCCGAAGTACACTGCAGTGCGGACGTCCATTGTTTGCGCGCGGACATTTCACTAAAGTGTAGCACATTGTTCCGATGAACGCTAAACGGCACCATTGCCGCTGTTACCCCTTTTGAATGGGTAGGCTGTCAAACAAAGAAAGACGGCTTCGTTTTCCGTTGCAAGCCATGCCCTGTGCACCAGCAAAGCACATTGTTGGTGCCGCATCCTGTATCGTTCTGCGACGCTAGTGCAATGTTGCTTGGTTGAGGCTTCAGTTAAACCCTTGGCGTTGGGATGCATCGTATGTTGCAGCATACGGGTAGCGTCACGGGACCGTCACGGGACCGACTAAGTCCACAGTCCACAAACACCTAGACGCCCCAACAAATGCGCAACAGAAATCGAACACCACAAAGCATCGTGCATTCCTAGGTGCCAGCCTGAATGCACACCAAAGCCTAAACTTCAGGCATTGAGTCACACTGATTCTTAGCACATCGATGGAATCCGGCCAGGAAAACTGCTGCGGCTGGCCTCTGGACGCCAGTCCGAACTTTCCCAAATAGCAAAGCTCACCCCAAATGCACGAGGGCGAGTCGCCTCGCATCTCCAGCGGCTCCATCATGAAATGCACGCATACTCAGACGCGCACAAAAACAACGCGCATAGTGCGACAGCATCATGCCCCTGCATGGGTGCCAAATGTGGCCGTGTTACCCTTGCTCGCGACCACTGATACGCGTCCAAAGTCGCATGCAACTGATTTGACGCACAGCCTTTAGGAGCGAAGAGTAATGTTGTCGCTGTACATATAGCAAACATAGGAGATGCAATTTGAAGAAATGCTTTACGCTGCACTTCTCCGTCGCACAAGAAGACGTAGAATTAAAACAAATCATCGCCTATGTTCCAATGCATTCGTGGTACCAACACACAAGCGCATATGCTTGCTTCAAAATTCCAGTGAAGTACAGGCAGCTTGCAGTCCGCCGGGACGATGCTAGAACAGTAAAGCCTAATCATTATGCAGAATGCTTTTCTGCTGTAGGAGCCACACAACGTCGCACATGTTTGTGCATACACACACATATGTACAACTGCATAAATCCGATACTAAGAACTAAAATGAACTATACAACTAAGCTGTAGATCACGCCAGGCAATGAAGCACAACATCGGTCTCCTTTGGATGCGCTTGAATAATTATTTCTAGAAATGCCTAGACTTCGTAAATGTGCTGTAATTATAAGCTCCAGCACGCGCGTGAGTATACATGGAGAAGCGCATTGTGAACGGAGCCTCTCTAAGTACGGCGGATGCACTAAATATCTACTCAGTGCTTGGGTGCGTTGCATGACGGAGTGGTGATGTGGCATGGCAACCATCATCTCCCTTAGCAGCTGCCTCGCAATTTACGGAACGCACAAAGTGCATTCGCTCTACAATATGAAAACAGACAACAAGCAAATTGCGAAGACCTACATGTTGCAATATGAGATTTCAAACGTGAGCACCTGCATCACCCATCTGACAAATATGCCAAGTGAGGATTCTTGCGTCTCAGCACAGCTCCAACAGTGCGGAAAATATGCAGGACCACAACGGAAAACGCAACTATACGACAGAGGCAAGCGTTTTCGTAGCATCCTTCCGCGCGAATAATGTTCCAATATAAGCGATGATGTCATAAGAACCGCTGCAACGCTTCTTATTCGGCTTACACGCCACAGTCAGGCCCCAGATATGTTGTCTACGCCAACCAACTTGAGACGTCACTAGGCCCCAGCAAGTAGGCCTTGCAGACGTACAGCCGCGCGAACGTCAGTTGCTCGTGTGCAAACCTTCCGTCAAGGTATGAAACGCCCCTACGGTGAAGGTTAGAGGGCCAGATCGCTTCTGGTACCTCTTTCGCATGCCTAGGCTGTCCAACAAAGCATGAAGATTCTGCCCACTAAGCCTAACCTTTCCGCTTTAACGCTAGAATTCGCGACAGACGAAGACTGATGGGCTATTGCCTGTCCTTATCTGAGGCTAGCGCTTGGCGAAAGGTGGAATCCGACTCTGGCTCCAAAATGACATCACAAGTTGCTAGTGTTTGGAAGAGTTACGGGGCAGAGTAATAAATGCACCGGTGCTTGTGCTGCCTAACAAATAGCTAGAACACCTTCAAACCGCTGAGCGTAGGTTATGCATTAAATAGCCAGCCGCATGTCCCAATACCAGTACGTGAATTGGTGGCATCGAACGTAAGTCACTGCTTACGACCAGATGAGTTTCAGTGAAGCAACCTACAGCCCCTGGCCCTAGGATGCGAAATCAAACCTTGCCCAAATAACAAAGCATCCCCCCAAGAGCGCGGCGGTGTCAAGTAGCTCCAACAGCGCTGTTGTAAAGAGCGAACACAACATTCAAGAAGCTACAAAGCCACGTTTATGGACGGTTGTCGAGTTAGTTCATGGTATTCACATCTTCGACCCCTCGTATGAATGCGACGATTCAACCCAGTTGACGCACTTTCTACAGACATGAATGGCAATCACGTACCGGTATAAATAAGAACTAATTCAGAGAAGATCCCGTCAACTGCTATGGGCTGCACCCGAGCATAAACGAGTCTAACAAATTTGAACCCACTTACCTCTTACGTTGCACTGAACTTCACATATCCGGCCACAAGCAAAACTACGCAAGCCATACCTGCTACTTACTTGTACTTTATAGCCGACCCTCACTGCAGAGATCCAGATATTCGGTGCCGCTTGATGCTTTATGCATCTGCCTTCCACCCTGTTGGCCCCTAAGCACAAACCATCGTCCTACCCCTGTGTTTGCCTCAAGCCGCCCCCGGAATAGGGACAAACTGAAACCCACCTTGACGCTACCGGCAGCCTCCTATAGCTTGACGCGCGGCCCCTGCTTATGTGAGTGTGCGTGCACGTCTACACGCCGCACATTACAGATGCTCCCTCAATCTAAGGCCCTCCCGAAGTTCCGATCGAATTCCCATACTTTTGAAATCAATGCGTCTGCATTTGTAACGAGCTCGTCAGATTTCATCCGCTCTCCAGGCCTGTTACAGTCACGCAGAGGCTTGTGTGCGCCGCCTGACCCACGAACCTCATTCTGAGAAACCCGCGAACCAAGACACAGTCGCATCACTTGATGCCCGCTGTTTCTGGTTCCCACACAGCGCTGACATTTACTTTATACTGCACCCCAGATGTCTAGGCCATCAGCGAAATCAAGCATCCTCCGACTCTCGAAACGAAATTCGTTATAGCCCGAACATGCTGTGGAATTGCGGCGATCCACTACTTCCTGAGATTTCTTAATGCTGCCAGCAGCACACAGACACTAGGCGTCGAGGATGCCTGGCCACAACTCATTGTATCGTGGCATATGGAATATGCATATATTTGTTGTTGCCGACGTACAGTCTATGGGAACAAATATCCACTGCTGCCCCGAATATGGTGATACTAGCTGCGGCAGACATGGAATACGCATTCACCATACTTGGCACAAATGATTGTAAAGGTGACGTGGGGGTGTTTGTTTCAAAATTCCACTTGAATAGGTGCAGCCTGCTGCTCGCCTGCAAGCTGTTAACAGTGTGCGTGTTCTACTATCACCCGTATACTTCCACAGTTGACTCCTGCTTATACATATGTGCGTGCACTTGTATACACCACACACTACAGATGTTTCCTTGCCAAACACCCTTGCAAATGCTCCGATCGGGCAGGCATGCTTCTGGCAGTAAGCAGTATGCGTACGCTACTAATCCCTTTGCCAGCAGCCAACCATTCCCCAAGTTTAGTTTTGTTGACTACAGAACTTCGTGTTTTGAACGCCGGGGCTGTTGCGCGAACGCGTTCTGCGCAAGCCGCTAGCCAAGACACCGTTGCACCATATGCCGTGGAGATTGCCTTCATCAGCCAAGCAACAGTCAAGCAATTAGCTGAAACGACGCCTTTGTGTATGCATTCGGCTCTGCCCGCTTTGGCATGCCTGGCGGCATGTAGAACACAATGGGCGGTTCAAATGTGTTGCCTAGGTGTCGGTGCCAAGCACGCCGCTTTATTTATTATGCGTCATGCAAAGCTAGCTGTGGCAATGCCTTAGCGAGAGAATGCGTCGGTCGGCATTTTCGGAGACGCCTGAATTCATGCTTCGCAGCAATAAAGTTATGCAGTGTGGGTTCATGCCCAGCTCTCCTCGTCCACACATCGTAGGCTGTGAGGGTACTGTTCAGATCCCTGCCGGCCATTATGTGTATACTGCAAATTTGCATCTTTCCCACCCACATACCCACGGATTCTCAGCCCATGGCAAACCCCCGATAGACCCAACAAGGCGGTTAAATGCCAACTTGATAATGCTCACCTGTAATAGCTGCATCCATTCGCATTTGCCTGTTGATATAAACACACACATGCATGCACATACACACGCTGTATGCAATATCAAGCAGAACCCAAACCTACAATGGAACAGTTAACAATGCGAAGCAATCCAAGCCCGATTAGAGACATGGAGCTGTTCCCTGGATATGTTTGAAGCATTATCCCACCAAACCCTTACGCCTCCTAAAGATTCCCTAGAGTTAAGCATCGATACGCACATATAAATACAAAGCCAAAAACGTATAGTAACCACAGACCCAACAAGTACAGCTCCCGTTCCAACGCAACTGTTCACTGCTAGCACACGTCACGTAAAGCAGCGGTTACGCGAGAGGACACCCGTCATATGCTGTCCGGACAAGCAGCCATTCTAGGAAAAAAGTACAAGACGAACGCTTCCCACAATCCAAAGACACGCAAGAAACGAAATGCCAGGAGAATCATTCAGACTGCAATATTCCGACGGCGACATGCTTGCACTAAAACTGCAAGCATCACCCATGTGAACCCTACGCCAACTGCAAATTCCCGCTTCTAAGCCAAACAACTCCAACTGTGCGCAAGGCATACCAATAACAACGGAACACACCTCTATACGACAGTAGCAAGCGCTCCCTTAGCATCCTGCGCAACCACTCAAAACGCCCCCACTCAACACATAACGCCACATGAACCATTCCACCGGTCCTTATCCGGGTTGCACTTTTGCTTGCACTAAAACTGCAAGCATCACCCATGTGAACCCTACGCCAAGTGCAAATTCCCGCTTCTAAGCCAAACAGCTCCAACTGTGCGCAAGGCATACCAATAACAACGGAACACACCTCTATACTACAGTGGCAAGCGCTCCCTTAGCATCTTGCGCAACCACTCAAAACGCCCCCACTCAACACATAACGCCACATGAACCACTCCACCGATCCTTATTCGGGTTGCACTTTTGTGTTTTTCCCAGGATCGGTTGTCTGCACCAACCAACAGGAGACGCGGCTAGGCTCAAGCAAGTAGGCATTGCCAAAGTATACTGCAGTGCGGACATCAGTTGTTCTTGCACGAACATTGCACTAACATGCAGCACGCCGTTGTAATAAAGGCTAGACGATACTAACGTCTCTGTAATCTCCTTTGTCATGGCTAGGCGTTCAAATAAAGAATGGCATTTCTGCCCACCATACTAAACCTTGCGCTGTGCACCTGCACAACACGTTGTTGATGAGGCATCCTTTGCCTTTCTGTGAGACTAGTGCAGCGTTGCTTGGTTGAGGCTTCAGTAAAACCTTTGCTGTTGAGATACATCGTATAATGCGACATGCGGGTAGCGTCAGGGGACCGAGTAAGTCCACAGTCCACAAACACGCAGACGTCCTAACAAATGCGCGACAGATACCCAACACCACAAAGCATCGTGCATTTCTAGGTGCCAGCCTAAATGCACACCAAAGGCTAAATTTCAGGCATTGAATCACACCGATTCTTAGCACATCGATGAAGTCCGGCAACGACAACTGCGGCGGCTGGCCTCTGGACGCCAGTCCGAACTTTCCCAGATAACAAAGCTCACCCTAAAGGCGCGGAGGCGAGTGTCCTCGCATCTCCAGCGGCTCCATCGTGAAATGCACGCATACTCAGATCCACGTGAAAGCAACGCGCAAAATGTGGCAGCACCATGCCCGAGCATGGGTGCTAAGTGTGGCCGTGTTAGCCTTGCTCGCGACCACTGATACGCGTTCAAAATCGCATGCAACTCATTTGACGCACGTCCTTTAGGAGCAAAGAGTGATGCTGTCGCAGCACAAGTAGCAAGCATAGGAGAGGCAATTTGAAGAAATGCTTTACGCTGCACTTCTCCGTCGCACAAGAAGACGTAGAATTGAAACAAATCACCGCTTATGTTCCACTGCATTCGAGGTACCAACCCACAAGCGCATATGCGTGCTTCAAAATTCAACTGAAATACAGCCAACGTGCTGTTCGTCGGAGACGGTGCTAGACCAGTAAAGCCTAAGCATTATACAGAATGATATTCTGCTGTAGTAGCCACATGAAATCGCACATGTTTGTGCGCACACACACACACACATATGTAAACCTGCATAGAAACGATACTAAGAACTAAAACCAGCTACGCAACGAAGCTCTAGATCACCCCGGGCAGTCACGAAGGTCAAGCACAAGAGCCCTCTGTTTTGGATGTGCTTGCAGAACGACCTCTCAAAATGCCTAGGCGTCGTAAATGTGCTCTCATTACAAGCACCAACACACACCTGAGCATAAAAGCAGAAGCGCATGAAGCATGGCAACCATCATGTCCCCAGCAGCTGCCTCGCATTCCACGCAAAACACAAGCCACATTCGCGTGACAATATGAAAACAGACAAGAAACAAATTGCGACGAGAATATTGCATACTCATGCCAAAATGCGCTCCCCCGATGGTTCCCACACAGCTCTGACGTTTACATTATACTGCATCCCAGATGTCTAGGCCATCAGCGAAATCAAGCATCCTCTGGCGCTCGAACCGAAATACATTATTGTCTGAACACGCTGTTTCGTTGACGCGATTCACTCCATATTTAAATTTCTTAATATTGCCAGCAGCACGCAGACACTAGGCTTCGACGATGCTTGGCCACAACTCATTGTATTGTGGCATATGGAATATGCATATATTTGCTGTTGCCGACCTACAACCTGTGCGCCCCAAAATGTACTGTTACCCCGAATATCGTGATACTAGCTACGGCACACATGAAATACCCATTCACAATACTTGGTACAAATGATTGTGAAGGTGATGCGGGGGTGTTTGTTTCAAAATTTCACTTGAATAGGTGCAGCCTGCTGCTCGCCTGCAAGCTGTTAACAGTGTGCGTGTTCTACTATCACCCGTATACTTCCACAGTTGATTCCTGCTTATACATATGTGCGTGCACTTGTATACACCACACACTACAGATGTTTCCTTGCCAAACACCCTTGCAAATGCTCCGATCCCGCGGCCATACTTCTGGCATTAAGCAGTATGCGTACGCTACTAATCCCTTTGCCAGCAGCCAACCATTCCTCAAGCTTGGTTTAGTTGGCTAGAGAACTTCGTGTTTTGCACGCGGGGGCTGTTGCACGAACGCGTTCTGCGCAAGCCGCTAGCCAAGACACCGTTGCACCATATGCCGTGGAGATTGCCTTCATCAGCCGAACAGCAGTCAAGTAATCAGCTGAAACGACGCCTTTGTGTATCCATTCGGCTCTGCCTGCTTTGGCATGGCTGACGGTATGTAGAACACAATGGGCGGTTCAAATGTGTTGCCTAGGTGTCGGTGCCAAGCACGCCGCTTTATTTATTCTGCGTCATGCAAAGCTAGCTGTGGCAATGCCTTAGCGAGAGAATGCGTCGGTCGGCATTTTCGGAGACGCCTGAATTCATGCTTCGCAGCAATAAAGTTATGCAGTGTGGGTTCATGCCCAGCTCTCCTCGTCCACACATCGTAGGCTGTGAAGGTACTGTTCAGATCCCTGCCGGCCATTATGTGTATACTGCAAATTTGCATCTTTCCCACCCACATACCCACGGATTCTCAGCCCATGGCAAACCCCCGATAGACCCAACAAGGCGGTTAAATGCCAACTTGATAATGCTCACCTGTAATAGCTGCATCCATTCGCATTTGCCTGTTGATATAAACACACACATGCATGCACATACACACGCTGTATGCAATATCAAGCAGAACCCAAACCTACAATGGAACAGTTAACAATGCGAAGCAATCCAAGCCCGATTAGAGACATGGAGCTGTTCCCTGGATATGTTTGAAGCATTATCCCACCAAACCCTTACGCCTCCTAAAGATTCCCTAGAGTTAAGCATCGATACGCACATATAAATACAAAGCCAAAAACGTATAGTAACCACAGACCCAACAAGTACAGCTCCCGTTCCAACGCAACTGTTCACTGCTAGCACACGTCACGTAAAGCAGCAGTTACGCGAGAGGACACCCGTCATATGCTGTCCGGACAAGCAGCCATTCTAGGAAAAAAGTACAAGGCGAACGCTTCCCACAATCCAAAGACACGCAAGAAACGAAATGCCAGGAGAATCATTCAGACTGCAATATTCCGACGGCGACATGCTTGCACTAAAACTGCAAGCATCACCCATGTGAACCCTACGCCAACTGCAAATTCCCGCTTCTAAGCCAAACAACTCCAACTGTGCGCAAGGCATACCAATAACAACGGAACACACCTCTATACGACAGTAGCAAGCGCTCCCTTAGCATCCTGCGCAACCACTCAAAACGCCCCCACTCAACACATAACGCCACATGAACCATTCCACCGGTCCTTATCCGGGTTGCACTTTTGGCTGTCTGCACCAACGAACAGGAGACGTGGCTAGGCTCAAGCAAGTAGGCATTGCCAAAGTACACTGCAGTGCGGACATCAGTTGTTCTTGCACGAACATTGCACTAACATGCAGCACGCCGTTGTAATAAAGGCTAGACGATACTAACGCCTCTGTAATCTCCTTTGTCATGACTAGGCTGTCATATAAAGGATGCCATTTCTGCCCACCATACTAAACCTTGCGCTGTGCACCTGCACAACACGTTGTTGATGAGGCATCCTTTGCCTTTCTGTGAGACTAGTGCAACGTTGTTTGGTTGAGGCTTCAGTAAAACCTTTGCTGTTGAGATACATCGTATAATGCGACATGCGGGTAGCGTCACGGGAGCGAGTAAGTCCACAGTCCACAAACACGCAGACGTCCTAACAAATGCGCAACAGATACCCAACACCACAAAGCATCGTGCATTTCTAGGTGCCAGCCTAAATGCACACCAAAGGCTAAATTTCAGGCATTGAATCACACCGATTCTTAGCACATCGATGAAGTCCGGCAACGACAACTGCGGCGGCTGGCCTCTGGACGCCAGTCCGAACTTTCCCAGATAACAAAGCTCACCCTAAAGGCGCGGAGGCGAGTGGCCTCGCATCTCCAACGGCTCCATCATGAAATGCACGCATACTCAGATGCACGTGAAAGCAACGCCCAAAATGCGGCAGCACCATCCCTGCGCATGGGGGTAAGTGTGGGTGTGTTAGCCTTGCTCGCGACCACTGATACGCGTTCAAAATCGCAGGCAACTCATTTGACGCACGGACTTTAGGAGCAAAGAGTAATGCTGTCGCAGCACAAATAGCAAGCATAGGAGAGGCAATTTGAAGAAATGGTTTACGCTGCACTTCTCCGTCGCACAAGAAGACGTAGAATTAAAACAAATCACCGCTTATGTTCCACTGCATTCGAGGTACCAACCCACAAGCGCATATGCGTGCTTCAAAATTCAACTGAAATACAGCCAACGTGCTGTTCGTCGGAGACGGTGCTAGACCAGTAAAGCCTAAGCACTATACAGAATGCCTTTCTGCTGTAGTAGCCACATGAAATCGCACATGTTTGTGCGCACACACACACATATGTAAACCTGCATAGAAACGATACTAAGAACTAAAACCAGCTACGCAACGAAGCTCTAGATCACCCCGGGCAGTCACGAAGGTCAAGCGCAAGAGCCCTCTGTTTTGGATGTGCTTGCAGAACGACCTCTCAAAATGCCTAGGCGTCGTAAATGTGCTCTCATTACAAGCACCAACACACACCTGAGCATAAAAGCAGAAGCGCATGAGGCGTCGCAACCATCATGTCCCCAGCAGCTGCCTCCCATTCTACACAAAACACAAGCCACATTCGCGTGACAATATGAAAACAGACAAGAAACAAATTGCGAAGAGAATATTGCATACTCATGCCAAATGCGCTCCCCCGATGGTTCCCACACAGCGCAAGCATTTACATTATACTGCATCCCAGATGTCTAGGCCATCAGCAAAATTAAGCATCCTCCGACTCTCGAACCGAAATTCGTTATAGCCCGAACATGCTGTGGAATTGAGGCGATTCACTCCATATTTAAATTTCTAAATATTGCCAGCAGCACGCAGACACTAGGCTTCGAGGATGCTTGGTCACAGCTCATTGTATTGTGGCATATGGAATATGCATATATTTGCTGTTGCCGACCTACAACCTGTGCGCCCCAAAATGTACTGTTACCCCGAATATCGTGATACTAGCTACGGCACACATGAAATACCCATTCACAATACTTGGTACAAATGATTGTGAAGGTGATGCGGGGGTGTTTGTTTCAAAATTTCACTTGAATAGGTGCAGCCTGCTGCTCGCCTGCAAGCTGTTAACAGTGTGCGTGTTCTACTATCACCCGTATACTTCCACAGTTGATTCCTGCTTATACATATGTGCGTGCACTTGTATACACCACACACTACAGATGTTTCCTTGCCAAACACCCTTGCAAATGCTCCGATCCCGCGGCCATACTTCTGGCATTAAGCAGTATGCGTACGCTACTAATCCCTTTGCCAGCAGCCAACCATTCCCCAAGTTTAGTTTTGTTGACTACAGAACTTCGTGTTTTGAACGCCGGGGCTGTTGCGCGAACGCGTTCTGCGCAAGCCGCTAGCCAAGACACCGTTGCACCATATGCCGTGGAGATTGCCTTCATCAGCCAAGCAACAGTCAAGCAATTAGCTGAAACGACGCCTTTGTGTATGCATTCGGCTCTGCCCGCTTTGGCATGCCTGGCGGCATGTAGAACACAATGGGCGGTTCAAATGTGTTGCCTAGGTGTCGGTGCCAAGCACGCCGCTTTATTTATTCTGCGTCATGCAAAGCTAGCTGTGGCAATGCCTTAGCGAGAGAATGCGTCGGTCGGCATTTTCGGAGACGCCTGAATTCATGCTTCGCAGCAATAAAGTTATGCAGTGTGGGTTCATGCCCAGCTCTCCTCGTCCACACATCGTAGGCTGTGAAGGTACTGTTCAGATCCCTGCCGGCCATTATGTGTATACTGCAAATTTGCATCTTTCCCACCCACATACCCACGGATTCTCAGCCCATGGCAAACCCCCGATAGACCCAACAAGGCGGTTAAATGCCAACTTGATAATGCTCACCTGTAATAGCTGCATCCATTCGCATTTGCCTGTTGATATAAACACACACATGCATGCACATACACACGCTGTATGCAATATCAAGCAGAACCCAAACCTACAATGGAACAGTTAACAATGGGAAGCAATCCAAGCCCGATTAGAGACATGGAGCTGTTCGCTGGATATGTTTGAAGCATTATCCCACCAAACCCTTACGCCTCCTAAAGATTCCCTAGAGTTAAGCATCGATACGCACATATAAATACAGAGCCAAAAACGTATAGTAACCACAGACCCAACAAGTACAGCTCCCGTTCCAACGCAACTGTTCACTGCTAGCACACGTCACGTAAAGCAGCGGTTACGCGAGAGGACACCCGTCATATGCTGTCCGGACAAGCAGCCATTCTAGGAAAAAAGTACAAGACGAACGCTTCCCACAATCCAAAGACACGCAAGAAACGAAATGCCAGGAGAATCATTCAGACTGCAATATTCCGACGGCGACATGCTTGCACTAAAACTGCAAGCATCACCCATGTGAACCCTACGCCAACTGCAAATTCCCGCTTCTAAGCCAAACAGCTCCAACTGTGCGCAAGGCATACCAATAACAACGGAACACACCTCTATACTACAGTGGCAAGCGCTCCCTTAGCATCTTGCGCAACCACTCAAAACGCCCCCACTCAACACATAACGCCACATGAACCACTCCACCGATCCTTATTCGGGTTGCACTTTTGTGTTCTTCCCAGGATCGGTTGTCTGCACCAACCAACAGGAGACGCGGCTAGGCTCAAGCAAGTAGGCATTGCCAAAGTATACTGCAGTGCGGACATCAGTTGTTCTTGCACGAACATTGCACTAACATGCAGCACGCCGTTGTAATAAAGGCTAGACGATACTAACGTCTCTGTAATCTCCTTTGTCATGGCTAGGCGTTCAAATAAAGAATGGCATTTCTGCCCACCATACTAAACCTTGCGCTGTGCACCTGCACAACACGTTGTTGATGAGGCACCCTTTGCCTTTCTGTGAGACTAGTGCAGCGTTGCTTGGTTGAGGCTTCAGTAAAACCTTTGCTGTTGAGATACATCGTATAATGCGACATGCGGGTAGCGTCAGGGGACCGAGTAAGTCCACAGTCCACAAACACGCAGACGTCCTAACAAATGCGCGACAGATACCCAACACCACAAAGCATCGTGCATTTCTAGGTGCCAGCCTAAATGCACACCAAAGGCTAAATTTCAGGCATTGAATCACACCGATTCTTAGCACATCGATGAAGTCCGGCAACGACAACTGCGGCGGCTGGCCTCTGGACGCCAGTCCGAACTTTCCCAGATAACAAAGCTCACCCTAAAGGCGCGGAGGCGAGTGGCCTCGCATCTCCAGCGGCTCCATCGTGAAATGCACGCATACTCAGATGCACGTGAAAGCAACGCGCAAAATGTGGCAGCACCATCCCCGAGCATGGGTGCTAAGTGTGGCCGTGTTAGCCTTGCTCGCGACCACTGATACGCGTTCAAAATCGCATGCAACTCATTTGACGCACGTCCTTTAGGAGCAAAGAGTGATGCTGTCGCAGCACAAGTAGCAAGCATAGGAGAGGCAATTTGAAGAAATGGTTTACGCTGCACTTCTCCGTCGCACAAGAAGACGTAGAATTGAAACAAATCACCGCTTATGTTCCACTGCATTCGAGGTACCAACCCACAAGCGCATATGCGTGCTTCAAAATTCAACTGAAATACAGCCAACGTGCTGTTCGTCGGAGACGGTGCTAGACCAGTAAAGCCTAAGCATTATACAGAATGATATTCTGCTGTAGTAGCCACATGAAATCGCACATGTTTGTGCGCACACACACACACACATATGTAAACCTGCATAGAAACGATACTAAGAACTAAAACCAGCTACGCAACGAAGCTCTAGATCACCCCGGGCAGTCACGAAGGTCAAGCACAAGAGCCCTCTGTTTTGGATGTGCTTGCAGAACGACCTCTCAAAATGCCTAGGCGTCGTAAATGTGCTCTCATTACAAGCACCAACACACACCTGAGCATAAAAGCAGAAGCGCATGAGGCGTCGCAACCATCATGTCCCCAGCAGCTGCCTCCCATTCCACGCAAAACACAAGCCGCATTCGCGTGACAATATGAAAACAGACAAGAAACAAATTGCGACGAGAATATTGCATACTCATGCCAAAACGCGCTCCCCCGAAGGTTCCCACACAGCGCTGGCATTTACATTATACTGGATTCCAGATGTCTAGGCCATCAGCGAAATCAAGCATCCTCCGACTCTCGAAACGAAATTCGTTATAGCCCGAACATGCTGTGGCGTTGAGGCCATTCACTACTTCCTGAAATTTCTTAATGCTGCCAGCAGCACACAGACACTAGGCGTCGAGGATGCTTGGTCACAGCTCATTGTATTGTGGCATATGGAATATGCATATATTTGCTGTTGCCGACGTACAGTCTACGGGAACAAATATCCACTGCTGCCCCGAATATCGTGATACTAGCTGCGGCAGGCATGGAATACGCATTCACCATACTTGGCACAAATGATTGTAAAGGTGATGTGGGGGTGTTTGTTTCAAGATTCCACTTGAATAGGCGCAGCCTGCTGCTCGCCTGCAAGCTGTTGACAGCGTGCAGCCTCCTTACTCCACTATCGCCCTTATACTTCCACGGTTGACTCCTGCTTATACATATGTGCGTGCACTTGTATACACCACACACTACAGATGTTTCCTTGCCAAACACCCTTGCAAATGCTCCGATCGGGCAGGCATGCTTCTGGCAGTAAGCAGTATGCGTACGCTACTAATCCCTTTGCCAGCAGCCAACCATTCCCCAAGTTTAGTTTTGTTGACTACAGAACTTCGTGTTTTGAACGCCGGGGCTGTTGCGCGAACGCGTTCTGCGCAAGCCGCTAGCCAAGACACCGTTGCACCATATGCCGTGGAGATTGCCTTCATCAGCCAAGCAACAGTCAAGCAATTAGCTGAAACGACGCCTTTGTGTATGCATTCGGCTCTGCCCGCTTTGGCATGCCTGGCGGCATGTAGAACACAATGGGCGGTTCAAATGTGTTGCCTAGGTGTCGGTCCCAAGCACGCCGTTTTATTTATTCTGCGTCATGCAAAGCTAGCCGTGGCAATGCCTTAGCGAGAGAATGCGTCGGTCGGCATTTTCGGAGACGCCTGAATTCATGCTTCGCAGCAATAAAGTTATGCAGTGTGGGTTCATGCCCAGCTCTCCTCGTCCACACATCGTAGGCTGTGAAGGTACTGTTCAGATCCCTGCCGGCCATTATGTGTATACTGCAAATTTGCATCTTTCCCACCCACATACCCACGGATTCTCAGCCCATGGCAAACCCCCGATAGACCCAACAAGGCGGTTAAATGCCAACTTGATAATGCTCACCTGTAATAGCTGCATCCATTCGCATTTGCCTGTTGATATAAACACACACATGCATGCACATACACACGCTGTATGCAATATCAAGCAGAACCCAAACCTACAATGGAACAGTTAACAATGGGAAGCAATCCAAGCCCGATTAGAGACATGGAGCTGTTCCCTGGATATGTTTGAAGCATTATCCCACCAAACGCTTACGCCTCCTAAAGATTCCCTAGAGTTAAGCATCGATACGCACATATAAATACAAAGCCAAAAACGTATAGTAACCACAGACCCAACAAGTACAGCTCCCGTTCCAACGCAACTGTTCACTGCTAGCGCACGTCACGTAAAGCAGCGGTTACGCGAGAGGACACCCGTCATATGCTGTCCGGACAAGCAGCCATTCTAGGAAAAAAGTACAAGACGAACGCTTCCCACAATCCAAAGACACGCAAGAAACGAAATGCCAGGAGAATCATTCAGACTGCAATATTCCGACGGCGACATGCTTGCACTAAAACTGCAAGCATCACCCATGTGAACCCTACGCCAAGTGCAAATTCCCGCTTCTAAGCCAAACAGCTCCAACTGTGCGCAAGGCATACCAATAACAACGGAACACACCTCTATACTACAGTGGCAAGCGCTCCCTTAGCATCTTGCGCAACCACTCAAAACGCCCCCACTCAACACATAACGCCACATGAACCACTCCACCGATCCTTATTCGGGTTGCACTTTTGTGTTTTTCCCAGGATCGGTTGTCTGCACCAACCAACAGGAGACGCGGCTAGGCTCAAGCAAGTAGGCATTGCCAAAGTATACTGCAGTGCGGACATCAGTTGTTCTTGCACGAACATTGCACTAACATGCAGCACGCCGTTGTAATAAAGGCTAGACGATACTAACGTCTCTGTAATCTCCTTTGTCATGGCTAGGCGTTCAAATAAAGAATGGCATTTCTGCCCACCATACTAAACCTTGCGCTGTGCACCTGCACAACACGTTGTTGATGAGGCATCCTTTGCCTTTCTGTGAGACTAGTGCAGCGTTGCTTGGTTGAGGCTTCAGTAAAACCTTTGCTGTTGAGATACATCGTATAATGCGACATGCGGGTAGCGTCAGGGGACCGAGTAAGTCCACAGTCCACAAACACGCAGACGTCCTAACAAATGCGCGACAGATACCCAACACCACAAAGCATCGTGCATTTCTAGGTGCCAGCCTAAATGCACACCAAAGGCTAAATTTCAGGCATTGAATCACACCGATTCTTAGCACATCGATGAAGTCCGGCAACGACAACTGCGGCGGCTGGCCTCTGGACGCCAGTCCGAACTTTCCCAGATAACAAAGCTCACCCTAAAGGCGCGGAGGCGAGTGTCCTCGCATCTCCAGCGGCTCCATCGTGAAATGCACGCATACTCAGATCCACGTGAAAGCAACGCGCAAAATGTGGCAGCACCATGCCCGAGCATGGGTGCTAAGTGTGGCCGTGTTAGCCTTGCTCGCGACCACTGATACGCGTTCAAAATCGCATGCAACTCATTTGACGCACGTCCTTTAGGAGCAAAGAGTGATGCTGTCGCAGCACAAGTAGCAAGCATAGGAGAGGCAATTTGAAGAAATGGTTTACGCTGCACTTCTCCGTCGCACAAGAAGACGTAGAATTAAAACAAATCACCGCTTATGTTCCACTGCATTCGAGGTACCAACCCACAAGCGCATATGCGTGCTTCAAAATTCAACTGAAATACAGCCAACGTGCTGTTCGTCGGAGACGGTGCTAGACCAGTAAAGCCTAAGCATTATACAGAATGATATTCTGCTGTAGTAGCCACATGAAATCGCACATGTTTGTGCGCACACACACACACACATATGTAAACCTGCATAGAAACGATACTAAGAACTAAAACCAGCTACGCAACGAAGCTCTAGATCACCCCGGGCAGTCACGAAGGTCAAGCACAAGAGCCCTCTGTTTTGGATGTGCTTGCAGAACGACCTCTCAAAATGCCTAGGCGTCGTAAATGTGCTCTCATTACAAGCACCAACACACACCTGAGCATAAAAGCAGAAGCGCATGAAGCATGGCAACCATCATGTCCCCAGCAGCTGCCTCGCATTCCACGCAAAACACAAGCCACATTCGCGTGACAATATGAAAACAGACAAGAAACAAATTGCGACGAGAATATTGCATACTCATGCCAAAATGCGCTCCCCCGATGGTTCCCACACAGCTCTGACGTTTACATTATACTGCATCCCAGATGTCTAGGCCATCAGCGAAATCAAGCATCCTCTGGCGCTCGAACCGAAATACATTATTGTCTGAACACGCTGTTTCGTTGACGCGATTCACTCCATATTTAAATTTCTTAATATTGCCAGCAGCACGCAGACACTAGGCTTCGACGATGCTTGGCCACAACTCATTGTATTGTGGCATATGGAATATGCATATATTTGCTGTTGCCGACCTACAAACTGTGCACCCCAAAATTTACTGTTACCCCGAATATCGTGATACTAGCTACGGCACACATGAAATCCCCATTCACAATACTTGGTACAAATGATTGTGAAGGTGATGCGGGGGTGTTTGTTTCAAAATTCCACTTGAATAGGCGCAGCCTGCTGCTCGCCTGCAAGCTGTTAACAGTGTGCGTGTTCTACTATCACCCGTATACTTCCACAGTTGACTCCTGCTTATACATATGTGCGTGCACTTGTATACACCACACACTACAGATGTTTCCTTGCCAAACACCCTTGCAAATGCTCCGATCGGGCAGGCATACTTCTGGCATTAAGCAGTATGCATACGCTAGTAATCCCTTTGCCAGCAGCCAACCATTCCCCAAGTTTAGTTTTGTTGACTACAGAACTTCGTGTTTTGAACGCCGGGGCTGTTGCGCGAACGCGTTCTGTGCAAGCCGCTAACCAAGACACCGTTGCACCATATGCCGTGGAGATTGCCTTCATCAACCGAATAACAGTCAAGCAATTAGCTGGAACGACGCCTTTGTGTATGCATTCGGCTCTGCCCGCTTTGGCATGCCTGGCGGCATGTAGAACACAATGGGCGGTTCAAATGTGTTGCCTAGGTGTCGGTCCCAAGCACGCCGTTTTATTTATTCTGCGTCATGCAAAGCTAGCCGTGGCAATGCCTTAGCGAGAGAATGCGTCGGTCGGCATTTTCGGAGACGCCTGAATTCATGCTTCGCAGCAATAAAGTTATGCAGTGTGGGTTCATGCCCAGCTCTCCTCGTCCACACATCGTAGGCTGTGAAGGTACTGTTCAGATCCCTGCCGGCCATTATGTGTATACTGCAAATTTGCATCTTTCCCACCCACATACCCACGGATTCTCAGCCCATGGCAAACCCCCGATAGACCCAACAAGGCGGTTAAATGCCAACTTGATAATGCTCACCTGTAATAGCTGCATCCATTCGCATTTGCCTGTTGATATAAACACACACATGCATGCACATACACACGCTGTATGCAATATCAAGCAGAACCCAAACCTACAATGGAACAGTTAACAATGGGAAGCAATCCAAGCCCGATTAGAGACATGGAGCTGTTCCCTGGATATGTTTGAAGCATTATCCCACCAAACGCTTACGCCTCCTAAAGATTCCCTAGAGTTAAGCATCGATACGCACATATAAATACAAAGCCAAAAACGTATAGTAACCACAGACCCAACAAGTACAGCTCCCGTTCCAACGCAACTGTTCACTGCTAGCGCACGTCACGTAAAGCAGCGGTTACGCGAGAGGACACCCGTCATATGCTGTCCGGACAAGCAGCCATTCTAGGAAAAAAGTACAAGACGAACGCTTCCCACAATCCAAAGACACGCAAGAAACGAAATGCCAGGAGAATCATTCAGACTGCAATATTCCGACGGCGACATGCTTGCACTAAAACTGCAAGCATCACCCATGTGAACCCTACGCCAAGTGCAAATTCCCGCTTCTAAGCCAAACAGCTCCAACTGTGCGCAAGGCATACCAATAACAACGGAACACACCTCTATCCGACAGTAGCAAGCGCTCCCTTAGCATCCTGCGCAACCACTCAAAACGCCCCCACTCAACACATAACGCCACATGAACCATTCCACCGGTCCTTATCCGGGTTGCACTTTTGGCTGTCTGCACCAACGAACAGGAGACGTGGCTAGGCTCAAGCAAGTAGGCATTGCCAAAGTACACTGCAGTGCGGACATCAGTTGTTCTTGCACGAACATTGCACTAACATGCAGCACGCCGTTGTAATAAAGGCTAGACGATACTAACGCCTCTGTAATCTCCTTTGTCATGACTAGGCTGTCATATAAAGGATGCCATTTCTGCCCACCATACTAAACCTTGCGCTGTGCACCTGCACAACACGTTGTTGATGAGGCATCCTTTGCCTTTCTGTGAGACTAGTGCAACGTTGTTTGGTTGAGGCTTCAGTTAAACCTTTGCTGTTGAGATACATCGTATAATGCGACATGCGGGTAGCGTCACGGGACCGAGTAAGTCCACAGTCCACAAACACGCAGACGTCCTAACAAATGCGCGACAGATACCCAACACCACAAAGCATCGTGCATTTCTAGGTGCCAGCCTAAATGCACACCAAAGGCTAAATTTCAGGCATTGAATCACACCGATTCTTAGCACATCGATGAAGTCCGGCAACGACAACTGCGGCGGCTGGCCTCTGGACGCCAGTCCGAACTTTCCCAGATAACAAAGCTCACCCTAAATTTGCGGAAGCGAGTGGCCTCGCCTCTCCAACGGCTCCACCATGAAATGCACGCATACTCAGAAGTAAGCGAACGCAACGCGCAAAGTACGACACCACCATGCCCCTGCACGTGAATAGCCAAACTACACATAATGGGGACCCCTCGTACAGAAGCAAGGACGCAAGCAAATTCATCTGACGTACATACTTTAGGCGAGAAGACCAATGCTGTAGCAGCACAAATAATAGGCATACAAGAGGCACCTTGAGAAAATGGTTTACGTTCCGCTCATCCGTCACTTAGCAAGACACAAAACCAAAATAACTCAGCGTTTAGGTTTCAGTGCATTCGAGGCACCAACCCACAAGCGCATGTGCGTGCTTCAAAATTCAATTGAAATACAGCTAACGTGCTTTTTCCGGGAACGGTGCTAGAACAGTAAAGCCTCAGCATTATACAGAATGATATTCTGCTGTAGGAGCCACATGAAATCGCACATGTTTGTGCGCACACACACACACACATATGTAAACCTGCATAGAAACGATACTAAGAACTAAAACCAGCTACGCAACGAAGCTCTAGATCACCCCGGGCAGTCACGGAGGTCAAGCACAAGAGCCCTCTGTTTTGGATGTGCATGCAGAACGACCTCTCAAAATGCCTAGGCGTCGTAAATGTGCTCTCATCACAAGCACCAACACACACCTGAGCATAAAAGCAGAAGCGCATGAGGCGTCGCAACCATCATGTCCCCAGCAGCTGCCTCCCATTCCACGCAAAACACAAGCCACATTCGCGTGACAATATGAAAACAGACAAGAAACAAATTTCGAAGAGAATATTGCATACTCATGCCAAGACGTGCTCCCCCGAACGTTCCCACACAGCTCTCACGTTTACATTATACTGCACCCCAGATGTCTAGGCCATCAGCGAAGTCAAGCATCATCCGACTCTCGAACCGAAATTCGTTATAGCCGGAACATGCTGTGGAGTTGGAGAGGCCCACTGCATCTTGAAATTGCTTAATGTTGCCAGCAGCACACAGACACTAGGCTTCGACGATGCCTGGCCATAATGCATTGTATTCTGGCATATGGAATATGCATATATTTGCTGTTGCCGACCTACTTTCTGTAGGTCCAAATAATATAGACTCCTGCTTTGCATATCATGATACTTGCTGTGGCAGATATGAAATACGCATTCACCATACTTGGTACAAATGATTGTGAAGGTGATGGGGGGGTGTTAGGTTCAAAATTCCACTTGCGTAGGCTCAGCCTGGTGATCGCCTGCAAGCTGTCAACAGCCTGCTTACTCGATTATCACCTTTATACCTCCACATTCGACTCCTGCTCATGCATATATGCACGTGTATAGGCCACACTACCCAAGGGTTCTCAGCCAAAGGCAAACACCAGCTAGACCCAATAAAACGGCTAAAGCTCGACTTGATAATGCTCACCTGTTATAGTTGCATCCATTCGCGTTTGCCTGTTGATATAAACACACACATGCATGCACATACACACGCTGTATGCAATATCAAGCAGAACCCAAACCTACAATGGAACAGTTAACAATGGGAAGCAATCCAAGCTCGATTCGAGACATGGAGCTCTTCGCTGGATATGTTTGAAGCATTGTCCCACCAAACCCCCACGCCTCCTAAAGATTCCCTAGAGTTAAGCATCGATACGCACATATAAATACAAAGCCAAAAACGTATAGTAACCACAGACCCACCAAGAACAGATGCCGGAATATGACGACGGCGATATGCTTCCACTAAAACTGGAAGCATCGCCCATGTGAAAACTACGCCAAGTGCAAATTCCCGCTTCTAAACCAAACAGGTCCACTTGTGCGCAAGGCATACCAATAACGACGGAACACACCTCTATCCGACAGTAGCAAGCGTTCCCTTAGCATCCTGCGCAACCACTCAAAACGCCCCCACTCAACACATAACGCCACATAAACCACTCCACCGCCCCTTATTCGGTTTGCATGTTCGGCGGTCTGCACCAACGAACAGGAGACATGGCTAGGCTCAAGCAAGTAGGCATTGCCAAAGTACGCTGCAGTGAGGACATCAGTTGTTCTTGCACGAACATTGCACTAACATGCAGCACGCCGTTGTAATAAAGGCTAGACGATACTAACGTCTCTGTAATCTCCTTTGTCATGGCTAGGCTGTCATATAAAGGATGCCATTTCTGCCCACCATACTAAACCTTGCGCTGTGCACCTGCACAACACATTGTTGATGAGGCATCCCTTGCCTTTCTGCGACGCTAGTGCAACGTTGCTTGGTTGAGGCTTCAGTTAAACCTTTGCTGTTGAGATACATCGTATAATGCGACATGCGGGTAGCGTCACGGGACCGAGTAAGTCCACAGTCCACAAACACGCAGACGTCCTAACAAATGCGCGACAGATACCCAACACCACAAAGCATCGTGCATTTCTAGGTGCCAGCCTAAATGCACACCAAAGGCTAAATTTCAGGCATTGAATCACACCGATTCTTAGCACATCGATGAAGTCCGGCAACGACAACTGCGGCGGCTGGCCTCTGGACGCCAGTCCGAACTTTCCCAGATAACAAAGCTCACCCTAAATTTGCGGAAGCGAGTGGCCTCGCCTCTCCAACGGCTCCACCATGAAATGCACGCATACTCAGAAGTAAGCGAACGCAACGCGCAAAGTACGACACCACCATGCCCCTGCACGTGAATAGCCAAACTACACATAATGGGGACCCCTCGTACAGAAGCAAGGACGCAAGCAAATTCATCTGACGTACATACTTTAGGCGAGAAGACCAATGCTGTAGCAGCACAAATAATAGGCATACAAGAGGCACCTTGAGAAAATGGTTTACGTTCCGCTCATCCGTCACTTAGCAAGACACAAAACCAAAATAACTCAGCGTTTAGGTTTCAGTGCATTCGAGGCACCAACCCACAAGCGCATATGTGTGCTTCAAAATTACACTGAAATGCAGCCAACGTGCTGTTCGTCGGAGACCGTGCTAGACCAGTAAAGCCTAAGCACTATACAGAATGCCTTTCTGCTGTAGTAGCCACATGAAATCGCACATGTTTGTGCGCACACACACACACACACACACATATGTAAACCTGCATAGAAACGATACTAAGAACTAAAACCAGCTACGCAACGAAGCTCTAGATCACCCCGGGCAGTCACGGAGGTCAAGCACAAGAGCCCTCTGTTTTGGATGTGCTTGCAGAACGACCTCTCAAAATGCCTAGGCGTCGTAAATGTGCTCTCATCACAAGCACCAACACACACCTGAGCATAAACGCAGAACCACATGAGGCATGGCAACCATCATGTCCTCAGCAGCTGCCTCCCATTCCACGCAAAGCACAAGCCACATTCGCGTGACACTATGAAAACAGACAAGAAACAAATTGCGAAGAGAATATTGCATACTCATGCCAAGACGTGCTCCCCCGAACGTTCCCACACAGCTCTGACGTTTACATTATACTGCACCCCAGATGTCTAGGCCATCAGCGAAATCAAGCATCATCCGACTCTCGAACCGAAATTCGTTATAGCCGGAACATGCTGTGGAGTTGGAGAGGCCCACTGCATCTTGAAATTTCTTAATGTTGCCAGCAGCACACAGACACTAGGCTTCGACGATGCTTGGCCACAACTCATTGTATTGTGGAATACGGAATATGCATATATTTGCTGTTGCCGACCTACTTCCTATACGCGCCAAAATGCACTGCTGCCCCGAATATCGTGATACTAGCTACGCCAGACATGGAATACGCATTCACCATACTTGGTACAAATGATTGTAAAGGTGATGGGGGGGGTGTTTGTTTCAAACTTCCACTTGAATAGGCGCAGCCTGGTGCTCGCCTGCAAGCTGTCAACAGCCTGCAGCCTGCTTACTCCATTAGAACCCTTATACCTCCACAGTTGACTCCTCCTTATACATATGTGCGTGCCCTTGTATACACCACACACTACAGATGTTTCCTTGCCAAACACCCTTGCAAATGCTCCGATCCCGCGGCCATACTTCTGGCAGTAAGCAGTATGCATACGCTAGTAATCCCTTTGCCAGCAGCAAACCATTCCGCAAGTTTGGATCAGTTACCTAGCGAACTTCGTGTTTTGCATGCCGGGGTTCTTGAACGAACGCGTTCTGTGCAAGCCGCTAACCAAGACACCGTTGCACCATATGCCGTGGAGAGTGCCTTCATCAGCCAAGCAACAGTCAAGCAATTAGCTGAAGTGACGCGTTTGTGTATGCATTCGGGTCTGCCCGCTTTGGCATGCCTGGCGGCATGTAGAATACGATGGGCGGTTCAAATGTGTTGCCTAGGTGTCGGTGCCAAGCACGCCGCTTTATTTATTCTGCGTCATGCAAAGCTAGCCGTGGCAATGCCTTAGCGAGAGAATGCGTCGGTCGGCATTTTCGGAGACGCCTGAATTCATGCGTGCCGCAATAAAGTTATGCAGTGTGGGTTCATGCCCAGCTCTCCTCCTCCACAGACCATAGGCTGTGAAGGTACTGTTCAGATCCCTGCGGGCCATTATGTGTATACTGCAAATTTGCATCTTTCCCACCCACATACCCACGGATTCTCAGCCCAAAGCAAACACCCGCTAGACCTAATAATACGGCTAAACGTCAACCCGATAATGCTCACCTGTAATAGCTGCATCCATTCGCATTTGCTTGTTGATATAAACACACACATGTATGCACATACAGACGCTGTATGCAATATCAAGCAGAACCCTAACCTACAATGAAACAGTTAACAATGCGAAGCAATCCAAGCCCGAATAGAGACATGGAGCTGTTCCCTGGATATGTTTGAAGCATTATCCCACCAAACCCTTACGCCTCCTAAAGATTCCCTAGAGTTAAGCATCGATACGCACATATAAATACAAAGCCAAAAACGTATAGTAACCACAGACCCAACAAGTACAGCTCCCGTTCCAACGCAACTGTTCACTGCTAGCACACGTCACGTAAAGCAGCGGTTACGTGAGAGGACACCCGTCATATGCTGTCCGGACAAGCAGCCATTCTAGGAAAAAAGTACAAGACGAACGCTTCCCACAATCCAAAGAAACGCAAGAAACCAAGCGCGAGGAGAGTCATTCAGACTCACGCCGACATGGGTCCACTAAAACTGGAAGCATCGCCCATGTGAACACTACGCCAAGTGCAAATTCCCGCTTCTAAGCCAAACAACTCCAACTGTGCGCAAGGCATACTAATAACAACGGAACACACCTCTATCCGACAGTAGCAAGCGCTCCCTTAGCATCCTGCGCAACCACTCAAAACGCCCCCACTCAACACATAACGCCACATGAACCATTCCACCGCTCCTTATCCGGGTTGCACTTTTGTGTTCTGCCCAGGACCGGTTGTCTGCACCAACCAACAGGAGACGTGGCTAGGCTCAAGCAAGTAGGCATTGCCAAAGTACACTGCAGTGCGGACATCAGTTGTTCTTGCACGAACATTGCACTAACATGCAGCACGCCGTTGTAATAAAGGCTAGACGATACTAACGCCTCTGTAATCTCCTTTGTCAAGGCTAGGCTGTCATATAAAGGATGCCATTTCTGCCCACCATACTAAACCTTGCGCTGTGCACCTGCACAACACGTTGTTGATGAGGCATCCTTTGCCTTTCTGCGACGCTAGTGCGACGTTGCTTGGTTGAGGCTTCAGTAAAACCTTTGGGTTTAGCTGAAGACTATACGAGATACCGCGTATATTGCGACATGCGGGTAGCGTCACGGGACCGAGTAAGTCCACAGTCCACAAACACGCAGACGTCCTAACAAATGCGCGACAGATACCCAACACCACAAAGCATCGTGCATTTCTAGGTGCCAGCCTAAATGCACACCAAAGGCTAAATTTCAGGCATTGAATCACACCGATTCTTAGCACATCGATGAAGTCCGGCAACGACAACTGCGGCGGCTGGCCTCCGGACGCCAGTCCGAACTTTCCCAGATAACAAAGCTCACCCTAAAGGCGCGGAGGCGAGTGGCCTCGCATCTCCAGCGGCTCCATCGTGAAATGCACGCATACTCAGATCCACGTGAAAGCAACGAGCAAAATGTGGCAGCACCATCCCCATGCATGGGTGCTAAGTGTGGCCGTGTTAGCCTTGCTCGCGACCACTGATACGCGTTCAAAATCGCATGCAACTCATTTGACGCACGTCCTTTAGGAGCAAAGAGTGATGCTGTCGCAGCACAAGTAGCAAGCATAGGAGAGGCAATTTGAAGAAATGGTTTACGCTGCACTTCTCCGTCGCACAAGAAGACGTAGAATTGAAACAAATCACCGCTTATGTTCCACTGCATTCGAGGTACCAACCCACAAGCGCATATGCGTGCTTCAAAATTACACTGAAATGCAGCCAACCCGCTGTTCGTCGGGACGATGCTAGTACAGTAAAGCCTAAGCATTATACAGAATGATATTCTGCTGTAGTAGCCACATGAAATCGCACATGTTTGTGCGCACACACACACAGACACACACATGTAAACCTGCGTATAATCCATACTAAGCACTAACCCCAGCTACGCAACGAAGCTCTAGATCACACCAGGCAGTCACGAAGGTCAAGCACAAGAGCCCTCTATTTTGGATGTGCTTGCACAACGACCTCTCAAAATGCCTAGGCGTCGTAAATGTGCTCTCATTACAAGCACCAACACACACCTGAGCATAAAAGCAGAAGCGCATGAAGCATGGCAACCATCATGTCCCCAGCAGCTGCCTCCCATTCCACGCAAAACACAAGCCACATTCGCGTGACAATATGAAAACAGACAAGAAACAAATTGCGAAGAGAATATTGCATACTCATGCCAAAATGCGCTCCCCCGACGGTTGCCACACAGCCCTGACGTTTACATTATACTGCATCCCAGATGTCTAGGCCATCAGCGAAATCAAGCATCATCCGGCTCTTGAACGGAAATGCGTTATAGCCGGAACATGCTGTGGAGTTGGAGAGGCCCACTGCATCTTGAAATTTCTTAATGTTGCCAGCAGCACACAGGCGCTAGGCTTCGACGATGCCTGGCCATAATGCATTGTATTCTGGCATATGGAATATGCATATATTTGCTGTTGCCGACCTACTTTCTGTAGGTCCAAATAATATAGACTCCTGCTTTGCATATCATGATACTTGCTGTGGCAGATATGAAATACGCATTCACCATACTTGGTACAAATGATTGTGAAGGTGATGGGGGGGTGTTAGGTTCAAAATTCCACTTGAATAGGCGCAGCCTGGTGCTCGCCTGCAAGCTGTCAACAGCCTGCAGCCTGCTTACTCCATTAGAACCCTTATACTTCCACAGTTGACTCCTCCTTCTACATATGTGCGTGCCCTTGTATACGCCACACACTACAGATGTTTCCTTGCCAAACACCCTTGCAAATGCTCCGACCCCGCGGCCATACTTCTGGCAGTAAGCAGTATGCATACGCTGCTAATCCCTTTGCCAGCAGCCAACTATTCTCCAAGTTTGGATTAGTTACCTAACGAACTTTGTGTTTTGCATGCCGGGGTTCTTGAACGAACGCGTTCTGTGCAAGCCGCTAACCAAGACACCGTTGCACCATATATCGTGGAGATTGCCTTCATCAGCCGATCAACAGTCAAGTAATTAGCTGAAGTGACGCGTTTGTGTATGCATTCGGCTCTGCCCGCTTTGGCATGCCTGGCGGCATGTAGAACACAATGGGCGGTTCAAATGTGTTGCCTAGGTGTCGGTCCCAAGCACGCCGCTTTATTTATTATGCGTCATGCAAAGCTAGCTGTGGCAATGCCTTAGCGAGAGAATGCGTCGGTCGGCATTTTCGGAGACGCCTGAATTCATGCTTGCCGCAATAAAGTTATGCAGTGTGGGTTCATGCCCAGCTCTCCTCGTCCACACATCGTAGGCTGTGAAGGTACTGTTCAGATCCCTGCGGGCCATTATGTGTATACTGCAAATTTGCATCTTTCCCACCCACATACCCACGGATTCTCAGCCCATGGCAAACCCCCGCTAGACCCAACAAGGCGGTTAAATGCCAACTTGATAATGCTCACCTGTAATAGTTGCATCCATTCGCATTTGCCTGTTGATATAAACACACACATGCATGCACATACAGACGCTGTATGCAATATCAAGCAGAACCCAAACCTACAATGGAACAGTTAACAATGGGAAGCAATCCAAGCTCGATTCGAGACATGGAGCTCTTCGCTGGATATGTTTGAAGCATTGTCCCACCAAACCCCCACGCCTCCTAAAGATTCCCTAGAGTTAAGCATCGATACGCACATATAAATACAAAGCCAAAAACGTATAGTAACCACAGACCCACCAAGAACAGATGCCGGAATATGACGACGGCGATATGCTTCCACTAAAACTGGAAGCATCGCCCATGTGAAAACTACGCCAAGTGCAAATTCCCGCTTCTAAACCAAACAGGTCCACTTGTGCGCAAGGCATACCAATAACGACGGAACACACCTCTATCCGACAGTAGCAAGCGCTCCCTTAGCATCCTGCGCAACCACTCAAAACGCCCCCACTCAACACATAACGCCACATAAACCACTCCACCGCCCCTTATTCGGTTTCCATGTTCGGCGGTCTGCACCAACCAACAGGAGACATGGCTAGGCTCAAGCAAGTAGGCATTGCCAAAGTACGCTGCAGTGAGGACATCAGTTGTTCTTGCACGAACATTGCACTAACATGCAGCACGCCGTTGTAATAAAGGCTAGACGATACTAACGTCTCTGTAATCTCCTTTGTCATGGCTAGGCGTTCAAATAAAGAATGGCATTTCTGCCCACCATACTAAACCTTGCGCTGTGCACCTGCACAACACGTTGTTGATGAGGCATCCTTTGCCTTTCTGTGAGACTAGTGCAGCGTTGCTTGGTTGAGGCTTCAGTAAACCCTTTGCTGTTGAGATACATCGTATAATGCGACATGCGGGTAGCGTCAGGGGAGCGAGTAAGTCCACAGTCCACAAACACGCAGACGTCCTAACAAATGCGCGACAGATACCCAACACCACAAAGCATCGTGCATTTCTAGGTGCCAGCCTAAATGCACACCAAAGGCTAAATTTCAGGCATTGAATCACACCGATTCTTAGCACATCGATGAAGTCCGGCAACGACAACTGCGGCGGCTGGCCTCCGGACGCCAGTCCGAACTTTCCCAGATAGCAAAGCTCACCCTAAAGGCGCGGAGGCGAGTGGCCTCGCATCTCCAGCGGCTCCATCGTGAAATGCACGCATACTCAGATCCACGTGAAAGCAACGCGCAAAATGTGGCAGCACCATGCCCGAGCATGGGTGCTAAGTGTGGCCGTGTTAGCCTTGCTCGCGACCACTGATACGCGTTCAAAATCGCATGCAACTCATTTGACGCACGTCCTTTAGGAGCAAAGAGTGATGCTGTCGCAGCACAAGTAGCAAGCATAGGAGAGGCAATTTGAAGAAATGGTTTACGCTGCACTTCTCCGTCGCACAAGAAGACGTAGAATTAAAACAAATCACCGCTTATGTTCCACTGCATTCGAGGTACCAACCCACAAGCGCATATGCGTGCTTCAAAATTACACTGAAATGCAGCCAACGTGCTGTTCGTCGGAGACCGTGCTAGACCAGTAAAGCCTAAGCACTATACAGAATGCCTTTCTGCTGTAGTAGCCACATGAAATCGCACATGTTTGTGCGCACACACACACACGCATATGTAACCCTGCATAGAAACGATACTAAGAACTAAAACCAGCTACGCAACGAAGCTCTAGATCACACCAGGCAGTCACGAAGGTCAAGCACAAGAGCCCTCTGTTTTGGATGTGCTTGCACAACGACCTCTCAAAATGCCTAGGCGTCGTAAATGTGCTCTCATTACAAGCACCAACACACACCTGAGCATAAAAGCAGAAGCGCATGAAGCATGGCAACCATCATGTCCCCAGCAGCTGCCTCCCATTCCACGCAAAACACAAGCCACATTCGCGTGACACTATGAAAACAGACAAGAAACAAATTGCGAAGAGAATATTGCATACTCATGCCAAACCGCGCTCCCCCGGAGGTTCCCACACAGCCCTGACGTTTACATTATACTGCACCCCAGATGTCTAGGCCATCAGCGAAATCAAGCATCATCCGACTCTCGAATATAACTTCTTTATAGCCAGAACATGCTGCAGAGTTAAAGTGAGTCCCTGCATCTTGAAAGTTCTTAATATTGGCAGCGGCAGACAGACACTAGGGTTCGACGATGCTTGGCCGCAATTCATTGTATTGCGGCATATGGCATATACATGTATTTGCTCTTGCTGGCGTGAACTCTATAGACCGAACTATGCACGGCTGTTTCGCACATCGCGATACTAGCCCCGCCAGACATGGAATACGCATTCACCATACTTGGCACAAATGATTGTAAACGTGATGTGGGGGTGCTTGTTTCAAACTTCCACTTGAATAGGTGCAGCCTGCTGCTCGCCTGCAAGCTGTCAACAGCCTGCAGCCTGCTTACTCCATTAGAACCCTTATACCTCCACAGTTGACTCCTCCTTATACATATGTGCGTGCCCTTGTATACACCACACACTACAGATGTTTCCTTGCCAAACACCCTTGCAAATGCTCCGATCCCGCGGCCATACTTCTGGCAGTAAGCAGTATGCATACGCTAGTAATCCCTTTGCCAGCAGCCAACTATTCTCCAAATTTGGATCAGTTACCTAGCGAACTTCGTGTTTTGCATGCCGGGGTTCTTGAACGAACGCGTTCTGTGCAAGCCGCTAACCAAGACACCGTTGCACCATATGCCGTGGAGATTGCCTTCATCAGCCAAGCAACAGTCAAGCAATTAGCTGAAGTGACGCGTTTGTGTATGCATTCGGCTCTGCCCGCTTTGGCATGCCTGGCGGTATGTAGAACACGATGGGCGGTCCAAATGTGTTGTCTAGGTGTCGGTCCCAAGCACGCCGCTTTATTTATTATGCGTCATGCAAAGCTAGCCGTGGCAATGCTTTAGCGAGAGAATGCGTCGGTCGGCAATTTCGGAGACGCCTGAATTCATGCTTCGCAGCAATAAAGTTATGCAGTGTGGGTTCATGCCCAGCTCTCCTCGTCCACACATCATAGGCTGTGAAGGTACTGTTCAGATCCCTGCCGGCCATTATGTGTATACTGCAAATTTGCATCTTTCCCACCCACATACCCACGGATTCTCAGCCCATGGCAAACCCCCGATAGACCCAACAAGGCGGTTAAATGCCAACTTGATAATGCTCACCTGTAATAGTTGCATCCATTCGCATTTGCCTGTTGATATAAACACACACATGCATGCACATACAGACGCTGTATGCAATATCAAGCAGAACCCAAACCTACAATGGAACAGTTAACAATGGGAAGCAATCCAAGCTCGATTCGAGACATGGAGCTCTTCGCTGGATATGTTTGAAGCATTGTCCCACCAAACCCCCACGCCTCCTAAAGATTCCCTAGAGTTAAGCATCGATACGCACATATAAATACAAAGCCAAAAACGTATAGTAACCACAGACCCACCAAGAACAGATGCCGGAATATGACGACGGCGATATGCTTCCACTAAAACTGGAAGCATCGCCCATGTGAAAACTACGCCAAGTGCAAATTCCCGCTTCTAAACCAACCAGGTCCAATTGTGCGCAAGGCATACCAATAACGACGGAACACACCTCTATACTACAGTGGCAAGCGCTCCCTTAGCATCTTGCGCAACCACTCAAAACGCCCCCACTCAACACATAACGCCACATGAACCATTCCACCGGTCCTTATTCGGGTTGCACTTTTGTGTTCTGCCCAGGATCGGTTGTCTGCACCAACCAACAGGAGACGTGGCTAGGCTCAAGCAAGTAGGCATTGCCAAAGTACACTGCAGTGCGGACATCAGTTGTTCTTGCACGAACATTGCACTAACATGCAGCACGCCGTTGTAATAAAGGCTAGACGATATTAACGTCTCTGTAATCTCCTTTGTCATGGCTAGGCTGTCATATAAAGGATGCCATTTCTGCCCACCATACTAAACCTTGCGCTGTGCACCTGCACAACACGTTGTTGATGAGGCATCCTTTGCCTTTCTGCGACGCTAGTGCAACGTTGCTTGGTTGAGGCTTCAGTAAAACCTTTGGGTTAAGCTGAAGCCTATACGAGATACCGTGTATATTGCGACATGCGGGTAGCGTCACGGGACCGAGTAAGTCCACAGTCCACAAACACCTAGACGTCCTAACAAATGCGCGACAGATACCCAACACCACAAAGCATCGTGCATTTCTAGGTGCCAGCCTAAATGCACACCAAAGGCTAAATTTCAGGCATTGAATCACACCGATTCTTAGCACATCGATGAAGTCCGGCAACGACAACTGCGGCGGCTGGCCTCCGGACGCCAGTCCGAACTTTCCCAGATAACAAAGCTCACCCTAAAGGCGCGGAGGCGAGTGGCCTCGCATCTCCAGCGGCTCCATCGTGAAATGCACGCATACTCAGATCCACGTGAAAGCAACGCGCAAAATGTGGCAGCACCATCCCCATGCATGGGTGCTAAGTGTGGCCGTGTTAGCCTTGCTCGCGACCACTGATACGCGTTCAAAATCGCATGCAACTCATTTGACGCACGTCCTTTAGGAGCAAAGAGTGATGCTGTCGTAGCACAAATAGCAAGCATAGGAGAGGCAATTTGAAGAAATGGTTTACGCTGCACTTCTCCGTCGCACAAGAAGACGTAGAATTAAAACAAATCACCGCTTATGTTCCACTGCATTCGAGGTACCAACCCACAAGCGCATATGCGTGCTTCAAAATTCAACTGAAATACAGCCAACGTGCTGTTCGTCGGAGACGGTGCTAGACCAGTAAAGCCTAAGCACTATACAGAATGCCTTTCTGCTGTAGTAGCCACATGAAATCGCACATGTTTGTGCGCACACACACACATATGTAAACCTGCATAGAAACGATACTAAGAACTAAAACCAGCTACGCAACGAAGCTCTAGATCACCCCGGGCAGTCACGAAGGTCAAGCACAAGAGCCCTCTGTTTTGGATGTGCTTGCAGAACGACCTCTCAAAATGCCTAGGCGTCGTAAATGTGCTCTCATCACAAGCACCAACACACACCTGAGCATAAATGCAGAAGCGCATGAGGCATCGCAACCATCATGTCCCCAGCAGCTGCCTCCCATTCCACGCAAAACACAAGCCACATTCGCGTGACAATATGAAAACAGACAAGAAACAAATTGCGACGAGAATATTGCATACTCATGCCAAAACGCGCTCCCCCGAAGGTTCCCACACAGCGCTGGCATTTACATTATACTGGATCCCAGATGTCTAGGCCATCAGCGAAATCAAAAATCCTCCGACTCTCGAAACGAAATTCGTTATAGCCCGAACATGCTGTGGCGTTGAGGCCATTCACTACTTCCTGAAATTTCTTAATGCTGCCAGCAGCACACAGACACTAGGCTTCGACGATGCTTGGCCACAACTCATTCTATTGTGGCATATGGAATATGCATATATTTGCTGTTGCCGACGTACAGTCTACGGGAACAAATATCCACCGCTGCCCCGAATATCGTGATACTAGCTGCTGCAGGCATGGAATACGCATTCACCATACTTGGCACAAATGATTGTAAAGGTGATGTGGGGGTGTTTGTTTCAAAATTGCACTTGAATAGGCGCAGCCTGCTGCTCGCCTGCCAGCTGTTGACAGCGTGCAGCCTGCTTACTCCATTAGAACCCTTATACCTCCACAGTTGACTCCTCCTTCTACATATGTGCGTGCACTTGTATACACCACACACTACAGATGTTTCCTTGCCAAACACCCTTGCAAATGCTCCGATCCCGCGGCCATACTTCTGGCAGTAAGCAGTATGCATACGCTGCTAATCCCTTTGCCAGCAGCCAACCATTCCCCAAGTTTAGTTTTGTTGACTACAGAACTTCGTGTTTTGAACGCCGGGGCTGTTGCGCGAACGCGTTCTGTGCAAGCCGCTAACCAAGACACCGTTGCACCATATGCCGTGGAGATTGCCTTCATCAGCCAAGCAACAGTCAAGCAATTAGCTGAAACGACGCGTTTGTGTATGCATTCGGCTCTGCCCGCTTTGGCATGCCTGGCGGCATGTAGAACACAATGGGCGGTTCAAATGTGTTGCCTAGGTGTCGGTGCCAAGCACGCCGCTTTATTTATTCTGCGTCATGCAAAGCTAGCCGTGGCAATGCCTTAGCGAGAGAATGCGTCGGTCGGCATTTTCGGAGACGTCTGAATTCATGCTTGCAGCAATAAAGTTATGCAGTGTGGGTTCATGCCCAGCTCTCCTCGTCCACAGACCATAGGCTGTGAAGGTACTGTTCAGATCCCTGCCGGCCATTATGTGTATACTGCAAATTTGCATCGTTCCCACCCACATACCCACGGATTCTCAGCCCATGGCAAACCCCCGCTAGACCCAACAAGGCGGTTAAATGCCAACTTGATAATGCTCACCTGCAACAGCTGCATCCGTTCGCATTTGCCTGTTGATATAAACACACACATGCATGCACATACACACGCTGTATGCAATATCAAGCAGAACCCAAACCTACAATGGAACAGTTAACAATGGGAAGCAATCCAAGCCCGAATAGAGACATGGAGCTGTTCCCTGGATATGTTTGAAGCATTATCCCACCAAACCCTTACGCCTCCTAAAGATTCCCTAGAGTTAAGCATCGATACGCACATATAAATACAAAGCCAAAAACGTATAGTAACCACAGACCCAACAAGTACAGCTCCCGTTCCAACGCAACTGTTCACTGCTAGCACACGTCACGTAAAGCAGCGGTTACGCGAGAGGACACCCGTCATATGCTGTCCGGACAAGCAGCCATTCTAGGAAAAAAGTACAAGACGAACGCTTCCCACAATCCAAGGACACGCAAGAAACGTAATGCCAGGAGAATCATTCAGACTGCAATATTCCGACGGCGACATGCTTGCACTAAAACTGCAAGCATCACCCATGTGAACCCTACGCCAAGTGCAAATTCCCGCTTCTAAGCCAAACAGATCCAATTGTGCGCAAGCCATACCAATAACAACGGAACACACCTCTATACGACAGTGGCAAGCGCTCCCTTAGCATCCTGCGCAACCACTCAAAACGCCCCCACTCAACGCATAACGCCACATGAACCACTCCACCGGTCCTTATTCGGGTTGCACTTTTGTGTTCTGCCCAGGATCGGTTGTCTGCACCAACCAACAGGAGACGCGGCTAGGCTCAAGCAAGCAGGCATTGCCAAAGTATTCTGCAGTGCGGACATCAGTTGTTCTTGCACGAACATTGCACTAACATGCAGCACGCCGTTGTAATAAAGGCTAGACGATACTAACGTCTCTGTAATCTCCTTTGTCATGGTTAGGCGTTCAAATAAAGAATGGCATTTCTGCCCACCATACTAAACCTTGCGCTGTGCACCTGCACAACACGTTGTTGATGAGGCATCCTTTGCCTTTCTGTGAGACTAGTGCAACGTTGCTTGGTTGAGGCTTCAGTTAAACCTTTGCTGTTGAGATACATCGTATAATGCGACATGCGGGTAGCGTCACGGGACCGAGTAAGTCCACAGTCCACAAACACCTAGACGTCCTAACAAATGCGCGACAGATACCCAACACCACAAAGCATCGTGCATTTCTAGGTGCCAGCCTAAATGCACACCAAAGGCTAAATTTCAGGCATTGAATCACACCGATTCTTAGCACATCGATGAAGTCCGGCAACGACAACTGCGGCGGCTGGCCTCCGGACGCCAGTCCGAACTTTCCCAGATAACAAAGCTCACCCTAAAGGCGCGGAGGCGAGTGGCCTCGCATCTCCAGCGGCTCCATCGTGAAATGCACGCATACTCAGATCCACGTGAAGGCAACGCGCAAAGTGCGACACCGCCATGCCCCTGCACGTGAATAGCCAAACTACACATAATGGCGAACCTCCTACAGAAGCAAGGACGCAAGCATGTTTATCTGACGTACGACCTTTAGGCGCAAAGAGTAGTGCTACCGCAGCACAAATAGTAAGCATACACGAAGCCGCTTGAAAAAATGCTTTACGTTCCACTCATCCCTCACGCAGCAAGACATAAAACCAAAACAACTCACCGCTTAGGTGTCAATGCATTCGAGGTACCAACCCACAAGCGCATATGCGTGCTTCAAAATTCCACTGAAATACAGCCAACGTCCTGTTCGTCGGGACGATGCTAGTACAGTAAAGGCTAAGCATTATACAGAATGCTATTCGGCTGTAGTAGTCGCATGAAATCGCACATGTTTGTGCGCCCACACACACAGACACACATATGTAAACCTGCATAGAAACGATACTAAGCACTAACCCCAGCTACGCAACGAAGCTCTAGATCACACAAGGCAGTCACGGAGGTCAAGCACAAGAGCCCTCTGTTTTGGATGTGCTTGCAAAATGACCTCTAAAAATGCCTAGGCGTCGTAAATGTGCTCTCATTACAAGCACCAACACACACCTGAGCATAAAAGCAGAAGAACATGAGGCATGGCAACCATCACGTCCCCAGCAGCTGCCTCCCATTCCACGCAAAACACAAGCCACATTCGCGTGACAATATGAAAACAGACAAGAAACAAATTGCGAAGAGAATATTGCATACTCATGCCAAAGTGCGCTCCCCCCAAGGTTCCCACACAGCCCTGACGTTTACATTATACTGGATCCCAGATGTCTAGGCCATCAGCGAGATCAAGCATCCTCTGGCTCTCGAACCGAAATGCATTATTGTCTGAACACGCTGTTTCGTTGACGCGATTCACTCCATATTTAGATTTCGTAATATTGCCAGCAGCACGCAAACACTAGGCTTCGACGATGCTTGGCCACAACTCATTGTATTGTGGCATATAACATATGCATATATTTGCTGTTGCCGACCTACAAACTGTGTGCCCCAAAATGTGGTGCTACCCCGACTATCGTGATACTAGCTACGGCACACATGAAATACCCATTCACAATACTTGGTACAGATGATTGTGAAGGTGATGCGGGGGTGTTTGTTCCAAAATTCCACTTGAATAGGTGCAGCCTGGTGGTCGCCTGCACGCTGTTAACAGTGTGCGTGTTCTACTATCACCCTTATAGCTCCACAGTTGACTCCTCCTTATACATATGTGCGTGCACTTGTATACACCACACACTACAGATGTTTCCTTGCCAAACACCCTTGCAAATGCTCCGATCCCGCGGCCATACTTCTGGCAGCAAGCAGTATGCATACGCTGCTAATCCCTTTGCCAGCAGCCAACTATTCCGCAAGTTTGGATCAGTTACCTAGCGAACTTCGTGTTTTGCATGCCGGGGTTCTTGCACGAACGCGTTCTGTGCAAGCCGCTAACCAAGACACCGCTGCACCATATATCGTGGAGATTGCCTTCATCAACCGAATAACAGTCAAGTAATTAGCTGAAGTGACGCGTTTGTGTATGCATTCGGCTCTGCCCGCTTTGGCATGCCTGGCGGCATGTAGAATACGATGGGCGGTCCAAATGTGTTGCCTAGGTGTCGGTCCCAAGCACGCCGTTTTATTTATTCTGCGTCATGCAAAGCTAGCCGTGGCAATGCCTTAGCGAGAGAATGCGTCGGTCGGCATTTTCGGAGACGCCTGAATTCATGCTTGCAGCAATAAAGTTATGCAGTGTGGGTTCATGCCCAGCTCTCCTCGTCCACAGACCATAGGCTGTGAAGGTACTGTTCAGATCCCTGCGGGCCATTATGTGTATACTGCAAATTTGCATCTTTCCCACCCACATACCCACGGATTCTCAGCGCATAGCGAACACCCGCTAGACCCAATAAAAGGGCTAAACGTCAAGCCAATAATGCTCACCTGTTATAGTTGCATACATACGCGTTTGCCTGTTGATATAAACACACACATGCATGCACATACACACGCTGTATGCAATATCAAGCAGAACCCAAACCTACAATGAAACAGTTAACAATGGGAAGCAATCCAAGCTCGATTCGAGACATGGAGCTCTTCGCTGGAAATGTTTGAAGCATTGTCCCACCAAATCCCCACGCCTCCTAAAGATTCCCTAGAGTTAAGCATCGATACGCACATATAAATACAAAGCCAAAAACGTATAGTAACCACAGACCCACCAAGTGCAGCTGCCGGAATATGACGACGGCGTTATGCTTCCACTAAAACTGGAAGCATCGCCCATGTGAAAACTACGCCAAGTGCAAATTCCCGCTTCTAAACCAAACAGGTCCAATTGTGCGCAAGGCATACCGATAGCGGCGGAACACACCTCTATCCGACAGTAGCAAGCACTCCCTTAGCATCTTGCGCAACCACTCAAAACGCCCCCACTCAACACATAACGCCACATAAACCACTCCACCGCCCCTTATTCGGTTTGCATGTTCGGCTGTCTGCACCAACCAGCAGGAGACGTGGCTAGGCTCAAGCAAGTAGGCATTGCCAAAGTATACTGCAGTGCGGACATCAGTTGTTCTTGCACGAACATTGCACTAACATGCAGCACGCCGTTGTAATAAAGGCTAGACGATACTAACGTCTCTGTAATCTCCTTTGTCATGGCTAGGCTGTCATATAAAAGATGCCATTTCTGCCCACCATACTAAACCTTGCGCTGTGCACCTGCACAACACGTTGTTGATGAGGCATCCTTTGCCTTTCTGTGAGACTAGTGCAGCGTTGCTTGGTTGAGGCTTCAGTTAAACCTTTGCTGTTGAGATACATCGTATAATGCGACATGCGGGTAGCGTCACGGGACCGAGTAAGTCGACAGTCCACAAACACCTAGACGTCCTAACAAATGCGCGACAGATATCCAACAGCACAAAGCATCGTGCATTTCTAGGTGCCAGCCTAAATGCACACCAAAGGCTAAATTTCAGGCATTGAATCACACCGATTCTTAGCACATCGATGATATCCGGCAAGGAAAACTGTTGCCGCTGGACGCTGGACGCCAGTGCGAGCTTTCCCAGATACGAAAGCTCACCCTAAAGGCGCGGAGGCGAGTGACCTTGCATATCCAACGGCTCCATCATGAAATGCACGCATACTCAGATGCACGTGAAAGCCACGCGCAAAGTGCGACACCACCATGCCCCTGCACGTGAATAGCCAAACTACACATATTGGGGACGCCTCGAACAGAAGCAAGGATGCAAGCAAGTTCACCTCACGTACGGGCTTTATGCAAAAAGAGTAATGCTGTCGCAGCATAAATGGTCAGCATACACGAAGCCGCTTGAAAAAATGCTTTACGTTCCGCTCATCCGTCACGCAGCAAGACATAAAACCAAAACAACTCACCGCTTAGGTGTCAATGCATTCGAGGTACCAACCCACAAGGGCATATGCGTGCTTCAAAATTCCACTGAAATACAGCCAACGTCCTGTTCGTCGGGACGATGCTAGTACAGTAAAGGCTAAGCATTATACAGAATGATATTCTGCTGTAGTAGCCGCATGAAATCGCAGATGTTTGTGCGCCCACACACACAGACACACACATGTAAACCTGCGTATAATCCATACTAAGCGCTAAACCCAGCTACGCAACGAAGCTCTAGATCACGCCAGGCAGTCACGAAGGTCAAGCAAAAGAGCCCTCTGTTTTGGATGTGCTTGCAAAATGACCTCTCAAAATGCCTAGGCGTCGCAAATGTGCTCTCATTACAAGCACCAACACACACCTGAGCATAAAAGCAGAAGAACATGAGGCATGGCAACCATCACGTCCCCAGCAGCTGCCTCCCATTCCACGCAAAACACAAGCCACATTCGCGTGACACTATGAAAACAGACAAGAAACAAATTGCGAAGAGAATATTGCATACTCATGCCAAAGTGCGCTCCCCCCAAGGTTCCCACACAGCTCTGGCATTTACATTATACTGCACCCCAGATGTCTAGGCCATCAGCGAAATCAAGCATCATCCGGCTCTCGAATATAAATTCTTTATATCCGGATCACGCTGTGGAGTTGCAGAGGCCCACTGCATCTTGAAATTTCTTAATGCTGCAAGGAGCTCACAGACGCTAGGCTTCGACGATGCCTGGCCATAATTCACTGTATTGTTGCATATAACATATGCATATATTTGCCGTTGCGCGACCTACTTTCTGCAGGTCCAAAAAATATAATGTGCTGCTACGCATATCGTGATACTAGCTACGGCAGACATGAAATACCCATTCACAATACTTGGCACAAATGATTGTAAAGGTGATGGGGGGGGTGTTTGTTTCAAAATTCCACTTGAATAGGCGCAGCCTGGTGCTCGCCTGCAAGCTGTCAACAGCCTGCAGCCTGCTTACTCCATTAGAACCCTTATACCTCCACAGTTGACTCCTCCTTCTACATATGTGCGTGCCCTTGTATACACCACACACTACAGATGTTTCCTTGCCAAACACCCTTGCAAATGCTCCGATCCCGCGGCCATACTTCTGGCAGTAAGCAGTATGCATAAGCTGCTAATCCCTTTGCCAGCAGCCAACTATTCTCCAAGTTTGGATCAGTTACCTAGCGAACTTCGTGTTTTGCATGCCGGGGTTCTTGCACGAACGCGTTCTGTGCAAGCCGCTAACCAAGACACCGTTGCACCATATATCGTGGAGATTGCCTTCATCAGCCGATCAACAGTCAAGTAATTAGCTGAAGTGACGCGTTTGTGTATGCATTCAGCTCTGCCCGCTTTGGCATGCCTGGCGGCATGTAGAACACAATGGGCGGTCCAAATGTGTTGCCTGGGTGTCGGTCCCAAGCACGCCACTTTATTTATTATGCGTCATGCAAGGCTTGCTGTGGCAATGCCTTAGCGAGAGAATGCGTCGGTCGGCATTTTCGGAGACGTCTGAATTCATGCTTCGCAGCAATAAAGTTATGCAGTGTGGGTTCATGCCCAGCTCTCCTCGTCCACAGACCATAGGCTGTGAAGGTACTGTTCAGATCCCTGCCGGCCATTATGTGTATACTGCAAATTTGCATCTTTCCCACCCACATACCCACGGATTCTCAGCCCATGGCAAACCCCCGCTAGACCCAACAAGGCGGTTAAATGCCAACTTGATAATGCTCACCTGTAATAGTTGCATGCATTCGCATTTGCTTGTTGATATAAACACATACATGCATGCACATACACACGCTGTATGCAATATCAAGCAGAACCCTAACCTACAATGGAACAGTTAACAATGGGAAGCAATCCAAGCCCGAATAGAGACATGGAGCTGTTCCCTGGATATGTTTGAAGCATTGTCCCGCCAAATCCCTACGCCTCCTAAAGATTCCCTAGAGTTAAGCATCGATACGCACATATAAATACAAAGCCAAAAACGTATAGTAACCACAGACCCACCAAGTACAGCTCCCGTTCCAATGCAACTGTTCACTGCTAGCACACGTCACGTAAAGCAGCGGTTACGCGAGAGGACACCCGTCATATGCTGTCCGGACAAGCAGCCATTCTAGGAAAAAGTACAAGAGGAACGCTTCCCACAATCCAAAGACACGCAAGAAACCAAGCGCGAGGAGAGTCATTCAGACTCACGGCGATATGCTTCCACTAAAACTGCAAACACCACCCATGTGAACACTACGCCAAGTGCAAATTCCCTCTTCTAAGCCAAACAGATCCAATTGTGCGCAAGCCATACCAATAACAACGGAACACACCTCTATACGACAGTAGCAAGCGCTCCCTTAGCATCTTGCGCAACCACTCAAAACGCCCCCACTCAACACATAACGCAATATGAATCACTGCAACGCTATTTATTCGGTTTTCATGTTGGTGGCTTGCCCAGGATCGGTTGTCTGCACCAACCAACAGGAGACGTGGCTAGGCTCAAGCAAGTAGGCATTGCCAAAGTACACTGCAGTGAGGACATCAGTTGTTCTTGCACGAACATTTCACTAAGATGCAGCGTGCTGTTCTGATGAACGCTAAACGGCATCATAGCCGCTGTTACCTCTTTTGAATGGCTAGGCGGTGAACCAAATATAGACGGTTATGCTTTCCAGAGGAAACCTTGGCCTGTGCACCAGCACAGTGCATTGCTGATGACGTAATATCTGTTCTTTTTTGAGGCTAACTAACCACGTGTTTTGCACGCGGGGGCACGACACCAGGCTTGTGAATGAATATTCATGCATCTAGACTGTCCGATGAATGTGCAAAATGACTACAAAACTCAAGGTGAGATTCGATTACAAGCCAGCGCCTTAAATGCACTTTAGACGTTTTGGTGTTAGGCCGGGTTTCGACGCGCTGCCATGGTGCCACTAGCCGTAGTTGCCCAGTCTGCTATGCACGCGTAGGTGTTTTATCGTCCACCCTCTACTGCACTATAATGCAGCGGAAGGATAACCGGAAAACCGGTTACGGTTAGACTAGCTGCCATGAGCATTCAAGCATGTGGAACGTGTTCAAGTGGGGAGAAATGTGTCTCGCGCAACCCCCCCCCCCCCCCCCCCCGCCACTTGACCGCATGTGAGGGCGAAGCCACACTAACGCACAATCTATAGAGGAGAACCAGGCCTCTCCCACTATACGTTATGGCCATACAAGAGACAACTGCAAAGGAAAAGATTCCCTTCACCGATATCACGCCCAAAGGTAAAAGAAGTTGCCGTTTACACTATGCTGAGGTTCCATTTCAAGAGGACAGTCTACATGAAAACAAAAACCTACACCGGAAGTATTAAGCCAAGCAGCCTCTGTGCATTCCAACCAAGTTAGCACTGTTGCTGGCACCGAGCCACCAACGCGAACTCGACCCAAATACACGCTCTTTTCCCTAATGACGCGGTGGCGGCTTAATGCACATGGCCAGCTGCGCTACCACGTAGCCTAAGCACAACCAGAAACTTGCGAAACGAAAGCCCTGCACAGGCCGACACTTGATGCTACCGTGTGCATGTATGCGTGATGGCCCGTTCCATGCCACACTCATCCCCCACCCTTCGTCTGGATTGCAGAGTGCAGCCTAGCTAACGAACGCTCTACAGAGAGGGAGAAATATTCTGCGCCAGTGCAAATAATAAGCAAACAAGGGAGAATGCACAGTGGGAAGAGTGGCTACACTTATCCACCACGAACCTAAGCATAGAGCAAAAACTAGCTAGCGTTGAGGGCACACAGTACTGGAGATGTCAGGACACCCAGCAACAAATTTTAAACTACGCGGATTATTTACCCACCCACCCTGTGGTAATCCAGATTTACATTGGTACTCGAAACATTATGATGTTAGCTCCCTCAGGCAGGAACTAGGCTCTCGCCATGTTCTGCTGCTAACAAACAGACATTCCATTGTCACTTCAAATCATTTCTACTAGCGGAATGTTACCGTCTCTCACAATCCCATGCCTTCAGTCTCGTCTCCTGCTTGTCTAAACGCGGGTGCACTTGTAAATGTTACAAACAAAAGATGTTACGGACCTGCCAGCCTCCTGACCGACTGTCCGATAGCGATGCATCTATGACTGTGGTTTGCTAGCCAGGCACCAGCCCCTCATCAAGCGTGGCTCAGTCAAGTGGCTATTGCCTGCGGAGCCTGACAGACCTGATGGTACGACACCATTCTGCACAGGCGGATAGCCAACCGCACAGTTGAACAATGTGGGGCACGCTGCCTCTGCCCCAGTCGCGCCATGCGTTGCCATGAATTCACCGAAGTGATGTTGGTAACGCTTCAGTGAATTCACGGCGACATAACGCTCGACGTTCAGATAATATAACAACAGGCTACAGACAGTGCAAACTAAAACATACACTGGAGGCGCTCAATCAGTGGCCTCTAGGCACTATATTCCATCCAAATCAAGAAAAAGAGTGCTTCTGTTCCCCGGCGACCGACGCGGACTTGGCCAAGTAACAAACCCTTCCACCGCATCAGCAGTGCCGCCTTACCTATCATTTCCTGCAGCACTATAATGCAACCCCAGCATAATCAGAAGCCAGACAAGCTGTGTCTTACAGTGCACCACGCTGCATGATACCCCGTGCAGGCATGTGCCACGACCGTGTTCGTGGTGCTCATTCCGCGCGCCGTGGTATAGGTGTGAGGACGCAGCCCGATTAACGCACAGCCTACAAAATGGTCGCTCCATGCTGTGCCATTACGATTTATAGATATTAAGCAAATAAGGTGCAATGCAGCTCAGGCGGATTGGCGGCAAATATTCTGCACGCGGTTAAGAACAGAATTAAACCAGGCTATTGCCTACTCGACGCTGCACTCGACACAGACAGCCACTGAGCACAACAGATTTACTAAGGCTTTTGCTTATAAATTATTTACAGCCGACGCGCATTGTAACTATCCCGATATCCATTGCTGCTTGAGATTTCCTGATGCTCGCTTCAGAAGCCAGGACGTAGGTTTCAACCATGCTTACCCGTTTGCTTGCTTCGAAACGTTACTCGAGAAGTTCCAAAATAACAGTTCGCCTTGTCGCAGTTAACAGACCTTTAACATATGTGGTACTCTCAGCGGTGTACACGCCGGTCCTGCGTAGTAGGTCGCGCATGCACTTCTGCATGCCAGATACTATATATGCTTCCTCATCAAAAACGGCCTTGCGAGTGTTGAATCTCCTAGTAAGACTACAAGTTATTTCAGTTAACGCTGCGCATTGCGGCACCGTTTATCTTTCTTTTCACCTTGTGTTTTTCGCAAAGCATCTACCCCGCTCATGATCGAACTGTTGTTGTCGAAACGTGCAGGCTGTGTGGGATATGCGGTGCATGCCCAACAGTGACGTTTCGACAAAAAGGTGGTCACCCGAGTGCTTGCATCCTATCCGTAAAGCCGTTTCACTACAAACGCATACAGTAAACGTTGATGCCTATGGCGTTCAACCTTAGAAAGCGCTGTGCAACTGGAAAAGTGCAGACCTTCTGCGTAACAACGAAAATCATTACTCACCTTTTCAGCTTCATTTTGACAATCTAGGCTCTCCAATCGTACCCGTCAAAAGCACAAGAAACGATTCATCTCCCTGGTGCCAATTTGGGCCCGTAGGATAAGGCAAGCCATGCGCAGGCCTAGAAACAATCTTCTGTCCTTCCTCCGCTGCACAAAGGGAAAGAATGCAAGCGAACTCATCATACTTGGGCGATTCTATTGAAATACTTCCGGCATCCGTCGGCCTTCTGAGTTCCAGAAATACGCAAACCTCAAACGCTCATGGGCGCAGGAAGGATGATCGCAGATCCGCCAAGTTAACATGATGGAAAATTCCAGATGCTGCATAGTGCCCAGACGAACATACAGACGGCATGACATGAATGTCCTTGTGCCAAGCCCCCCAAATCTTTAAACGTTGAACGCTGAATTTACCTTACAAACAGCATGATATTGCGCAGAGTGACGCTAGTGTCAACTATAGCTGAATCCTTTGTGGATGCAAATTCATAAGAGCCATACGGTCTGGGATTGTAGTAATAATTCGCCCAGTGGTCTGTCTTCGAATTCTTTACAGCAATACTTGACTAAAGCTCCGGATAATTGCACTAGTACAGCTTAACCACCACCCACAGATTGGGCAAGCTAGTAGCTTACGCCACACAGCGCAGTCGCGATCAGCATGAAACGTGGCAAGTCAACGCTCGAAATACATCGCCAGCCTGCAGCTTTGGGTTGTTTGAGTGCAATATGCCTACATTATAAATCACCTATAGCGCCTTCACCTGGTACTGGAAAATGGATTCGTTCAATTAGTTGCTTGATAATGGGCTCCAAACACATCCCTACAAGCAAACCGCCTGAGCTACTGACGTCCATGCAACTCACCAAAAGCTCGCGCAGCACCCAGTCTCCAATGTCCTTATCTGGCAAGCGCAGATGCACTGTCCTCGGATGCCATCCTTTTCTTCGCGACGGCGAGAACTGAGTGAAGTGTATACAAATAAGGTGGATTCCAGAGGGAACCATTGCCACTGACACAACGTCGCTCCTCCGCGGCCAGCACAGCCGCTGGTAGGGTCGTACCAGTGGCTCCAGCCAGCTGCCAAAGCAGCTGTCACTAAAGTTACACGGCATATAGCCTTGGGCGCAGAGATCGCGCAGAGATCGCATGCATCAATCCGCTGAAAGCCTTGGGCAGCCACTGATAACAATATGCAACCCTTTGCGTCTGGCTTGGAACTATGCAAGCGTATCAAAGGTCAGATGGGCTTTAGACTCTAAATAACCAACGGGGTTCAACAATAACCACGTGAAATGCTAGCAGCTCGTGCACGGCTCAACTAGTTCTTGGGCTAGAGGATGCATACTGGTGAAGGTAGCGCAAAATTAACAGGCACTTCGAATAGTAGCCATGCAAACATTTTGAAGCATGCCGATTAATGTTACAGCCCAGTTGATAGAACATCACGCTGGGAAGGGCACACAAAGCACCGCCTGCAGATAACCGAAATGAACAGTCGAGTGCTCTCCCATCGACGAATGGTGGTGGGCATAAGCTCTAACTGCATGTGCCAAAACAAAGTTACCAGCGCGTATCCTAAAACTCTCTTTATGGAGAAAAACACCACAGAAACCAAGTAACAGTGTCGCCCACAGCCTCGAAACCTATCTAAACCACACTCCAAGGGAACATACTCCCTGCGCATTCAGCACTTTTTTCAGCCATTTAATCGTTTCCGTAGGCGCCACACAGACAGCATATTATCCATAGGATTTGTATTCTCAGCTGCGACTGTCGATCGATACGGTAAAACCCAGGGGGCAGCATAAAGTGTAATAACGCATTCATTGCCCAACGGCGGCCTGTCAAGCACCGTGTCCATCCAGCGCATATGCTGCTTACGAGCCGAATCAGAACGTGTTTTATGATCGCACCAGTGCCCGCATGCGCCACCACAAGCCAGTAACGTGGCAGGGGTTCTTTTATATGGCGTGAGAGCCCATGTACATCAGGCAACCAGCCTCACTTCTTCTGTCCTCTTAGTGCAAACTGTCGATGCTATTAACGAATGCCTCACGACAGCTAACTATCCAGTGGCGAACTATGCCCCGAGCATCAAACCACACTACGACATTGGCGCAACGCACAAGCTGGCGCAAGGTTGTCGAGGCCTAAATAGTTGTAAATTCCAAGCATTGTTGTTGTAGCTCGGTTGAATGTGATTTCAGGTCTCCTCCCCCGTCAGAGCATCTCTCTGCCTTTCCCTAATATGCTCCAGGGTAAGATGGACAATTAGGCTGACTGCACGTGTACAGTATGGCATATTTTAAAGACGAATAGCATCACTATCATGGACAGCTCTCCGGGTTTTGAGTGCACCACTGGGATGCCACAGCAAGAACGATTGGCCCAAACCCAGCAACGTTGGCATGAAAAACATGACGAAGCTGCATATGCTCCGCGTGAAGTGCCCAATATCTACTCTTGCAATGTGCACCATAGAGTTGACATAATGAGAAGGCCCAACGAACCATGGGATACGCCTACACGATTAGGCTTATGTAAAACATAACTCGCGTTAAGGAGTAGAGCTACTTTGCACCGTGGATCTTATAAACACGCGTAGTTGATTAGATATTCCTAAATAGAACTAACGTGGAAAGAAAATGTGTACACTGGCCTGAGCTGGCTTCAACAATTATTGCAAATGGCTGGGGGATGGATCCGCTCTTCCTTGGCTAGGAAGGTAATCCCTGTCAATGCCATAGATCTGTCAACCAAGTGCTTCTGGAGCCTTATGCCGGCAGCTTCCTTTTTGTGGGCAGACCCTACCCTACTTGTTAGTGACAGCAAACTCCGAATGCATATAAGCAACATTCCAAAGGATGGTAACGACTATAGATTTCGCGTAGTGGGACCATTCAAATAGTTCGCAGGCACACGCAATTGGCGGTATTGGACTTCAAGGGATCGCGTTTCAAAGCAGAACACTGTTATGGCTGTGCAGTTGATAGAATCAAGCTAAGAAGGGCACACAAAGCACCGCCTGCAGATAACCGAAGTGAACAGTCGAGCGCCTTTCCATCGACGAATGGTGGTGGGCATAAGCTCTAACTGCATGTGCCAAAACAAAGTTACCAGCGCGTATCCTAAAACTCTCTTTATGGAGAAAAACACCACAGAAACCAAGTAACAGTGTCGCCCACAGCCTCGAAACCTATCTAAACCACACTCCAAGAGAACATACCTCCTACGCATGCAGCAAGCTTTTCAGCCATTTAATCGTTTCCGCAGGCGCCTCACAGACAGCATATTATCCATAGGATTTGTATTCTCAGCTGCGACTGTCGATCGATACGGTAAAACCCAGGAGGCAGCATAAAGTGTAATAACGCATTCATTGCCCAACGGCGGCCTGTCAAGCACCGTGTCCATCCAGCGCACTTTCTGCTTACGAGCCAAATCAGAACGTGTTTTATGATCGTACCAGTGCCCACATGCGCCACCACAAGCCGGTAACGTGGCAGGGGTTCTTTTATATGGCGTGAGAGCCCATGTACATCAGGCAAGCAGCCCCACTTCTTCTGCCCTCCTAGTGAAACTGTCGATGCTATTAACGAATGCCTCACGACAGGTAATTATCCAGTGCCGCACTACGCCCCGAGCATCAAACTACACTACGACATTGGCGCAACGCACAAACTGGCGCAAGGTTGTCGAGGCCTAAATAGTTGTAAATTCAAAGCATTGTTGTTGTAGCTCGGTTGAATGTGATTTCAGGTCTCCTCCCCCGTCAGAGCATCTCTCTGCCTTTCCCTAATATGCTCCAGGGTAAGATGGACAATTAGGCTGACTGCACGTGTACAGTATGGCATATTTTAAAGACGAATAGCATCACTATCATTGACAGCTCTCCGGGTTTTGAGTGCACCACTGGGATGCCACAGCAAGAACGATTGGCCCAAACCCAGCAACGTTGGCATGAAAAACATGACGAAGCTGCAGCCAGTCCATCTGGGAATAAAGCATACGAAGATCCCGTGCAGGCAGTATTTTATTTACCACTATGCTTGGGAACGCACGCTCTGCAGACTCACACGACAGGCTGTCTCCACCTCTATAACCCCACATCGACCACCACAAGCACCTCTGATTCCACAGGCACGATGCAGCGAAGATCGCACACAAACCCCGATAGTGGTGGGAATGGCTAGGTGCTTCAAGTGTTCATCAAAGCGTGCAAAAATCAGACGTACTGCCTACAAACCCGCATATGCTCCGCGCGAATAGTGCCCAATATCTACTGTTGCAATGCGCAGCGTAGCGTTGACGTTCTTCAACAGCGAAAATAAGAGCATTCCCGTTGTTGTGCAGTCTCTTCCAATAAATACAGGTAGGGGCTGGATCAGGTTGCAACAACAAAAATGGGCACATAGAAAGCTGTCGCCAACGTGGAAATGTTGATGCACAAAAAAACCACATAATGCAGAGAGCCCAGGTACCGTGGGATATGCCTACACGATCAGGCCTATCATGTACTGCATAAATTGTGTTAAGGAATAGAGCTACTTTGCACCGTAGTTCCTATAGGCACGCGGAGCTGGTCAGGCAGTCCTAAATAGAACTAACTATCTGCTCGTTAATGCGTCTAGGGGAACTTCCTATTTTTCGACAAAAGCGGTCGCTAGCGTGAAGGAGGCATTTCATTATAAAACCACCGACACCGGCAAAAGACGCAATACGAGCTGATCTGCCGCACATCGCTGAATACACACCTGGCACTCGCTGCAGCGTCTACAGGTAGCATTGCCAGAATGCTTTTCTTATCGTAAAACCCACATACTGGCCAACAAACACGGACAACAACATTCATGATTCCTAATAAACTGTTATTAGAAATCACAATCTTCAAACTGCGTCCACAAGAAGTCGGAAGCCGCATTCGAGTTTGAGTGCCTCCGACACTTGACTCCGATGCACTGGAATGCATCAGCAGAATGCACATAGAGATTGCGGAGTGCTCTCCACAAAAAGCCGTAAGCCGGTTCTTTCGTGAGACACACTTGCTGGAAAGTGAGGAGATGCTTACTGGAAGAATGCTTACTTCTTCCAGGGAGAGCCGGATCGCGGCGACCGGCCCAGCTGTCAGTGCCGTGATAGCCCTTCTAGTGCTCTAAAGAAATGAACACAATTTGCATGAACTTGGCGCACGGCCTGCAGCAAGTAGGAATCCACCTTACTTTGAAAGATTCATTACCGCATGCCTATATGGAACGTACCATCGGTGCAGTCAACGGCTACTCCAGTGAACGCAACAATAGTGGGATAGACTACACCGCAATAGCTGCATGTTACAGTGATGCTTTCGTTTGCTCACAATGGTCGTTTATTGCTTAGAGGCACATTGCAGAACAGGAAGTGGCACGACAGGCCCAGTTAGATGCATTGTTCTCAAGCTATTTAACTGTCTGTGAAACCAATTTGCTCCTACTATCTGGTTGCAGGTCGGATTACCCTGACACTCAGGACTAAACTAACGCCCTGTTCGAATGCTGCCTGTAACACACAAGCGGAATATTTCGATGGGGCCAGAAACCAGCTTGCACCGACACACTCGTTCACCAACGCCAAGCACGAACGCAAGAAGGCCACTCCAACGCTTCGATTAAACGCTGAAGGCCCCACTAAACAAGCTTTTGCATAACAAGCGTTAGAACAATATGTCCAGTAGAAAGCATGATGAGACTCGTTTCTCCCACTTCCGACTGCCATTATAAACAGCAAAGGCGTGTTATCACCACCTATTTGTGGCCATGGGCACAGCTTGTTCAAGGCGGCTCACTCTCTGGAAGGCCGCCCACGTTTCCCTCGCACCGCTTTGAGTCTCCTGATGAATCGAACTTGAAGCTATCTTGTGCTTACAAGATCGCCTACAGTCGCAAGAAAGGTGGCATCCCGATTGTCTTGTGTCTAGAGTATGGGTTTCAAGCATCACGTTAGCACACCAGCGAAGCGCGTGAAATAGCTCCTTTTTAATTGTGCCGCTGTTCACTCACTAGACGCTTTGCCAACTGTCCAATAGGGACATTCCAGGAAGAGAAGATACTTGGCTGTGGAAGCACCCAGTATTATACTCTGCTGTCGCACCACCGGGCATGTGCTATTCCATGTTGCATACAGCCTGTTGCCGCAAGAGCGAAAGGGCCTCGGCATCGCACCAAATGGTCCTAGAGGCCACTACGGTTGCGCAGGTTTGGCAAGCTACAAGCCGGCGCCTTACGGCGCATCATTTCGAATTGAGGCAGTGTGGTCCTCAAGGCGCTAGCACAAAATGCATCATGCAACAAGTGCGTCAGTCTGACGCTTCTCGCTTGTGCAAACTAGACCTCTGTCAATGCCACGCATTACATAGAAATGCTGCACCATATCCACTATAGCCAAACTCTTGTGCCAAGCATTGCTTGATGGTGGCCACTGTTTCCATTGTCTATGCGCTGTATGCAGTTAGCCAACGGCAAAATATTGTTGAGATCGAGTGAAGGTGGCAAGCACACTGAGGAGTATCGCCATTTATTAGCCTCGTGAAGTGCGCATTATAGCGTATTGGAATGCATGTGATACCAGATCCAATACCTGGTGTAATGAGATGATAATGAGCGATTCTATCAATATACAGCTCTAGTAAATCATGTGAGGTCATGCTTTATGCGCAGGAAGGAAACGCGAGCAAACCGCAAGCCATATCACACACCAACAACTTAATTTGCGAGGAGCTCCACCTTCAAAGTCCCTTTTCGTCCTGCAGAATTTCCGGCTCCACGTTTCATTTCCCGAATAAATGGCGCTTGAGTACAGTAGCATTGATGTCAGCTGTTGTCATCCCAGACCCTTTGAAACCTCTGCATTAACAATGGACAAAAACGGACATTTAGAAACTGACTACTTCCCACCCCACTCGGCTCACCGTCTGGCATTCCAGCCGGTCGCTTATACCGGCGGACGTTCAGAGTTGACGAAAATGCACTGTGCATACAGCCAAGTAGCAAACGCAACAGCAGCGGCCATACAACTACTGCATATCATGTTGATGCAACACCCAAGGACCTTGTAGAAGTAAAGAGAGGCTAATGCATCAAAGCAAAAATCCCTATCGAGCAGTTTGCCCCAAAATGTACGGCAGTGCACAGACAACCGTGTCATCGACATCGATATTACCTCCTTCGCGGGCCCTCTCTCACACGTATAAAAAGTAGCGCACCTCCTAAAGGATCAATCCAAGAAAGCATCAAGCAGCAAGTGATGATTTAACAATTCCCTGCGTCATAGACTTAGCTCACCATCGAAAAGCATACAGTTGTCTTTGCATTCGTGTGAAGGCCTTGCCACAAAGCACAAAGATACTTTCGCGCGCTAGACTAAGGGTACACGCTGGCGCGCGCCAACTGCACCTGCACTTGCGTGCGTATCGCAGTATTATAATGGTCCTTCATACGCAACCCAGATACCTTCAATTGCCACCACAAGCAGTTAGCTTGTGTTGCTTTGACAAGCCTTCCGCGTGTTTTCTTTGGCAACAGGGACGTACGTCCTGAAGCCCCAGCAACGTTTGGTTCCCGCACGGTTGCCTGTTCAGCCATGCGAGCCGTTCCTCGAATGACTGGCTGTGCGCCTTGTGGACGTTTAAACGTGAGCACGCGTTTCACGTTCAGCATTAACAAGGTAGCTACACCGCACTTTCTGGCACAGCACGTCTGCGAACAGCATACCGTCTGGTCGGGCACAGCATGTCTGCGAGCAGCATACCCTCTGGACATGTCGGAGCGGCTATTCTTGCCTAGTGCAGTGCAACGGATCGTCGTGAGTAGATCCAATCTGCAAGTGTGCAGCAAGCGAGGGCAAGCAGTGCCCACCAACCCATTGACGCAGACGAGGCTCAAACAATTTGTCCCCCCTGCTGCGTTGCTCAAATGTCCAAACCGCATTTTCCCTCAGAGCATGTACGATGTACCAAGGTCTCTCAACCAGTCAAAAGCTCACAATGGCAGGCAAGGTTGATATTGTCGGCCCGCCTAGGTTTACTTCCCCGCCATTCTGTATCTGAACCAAACGATCCTCGGCAGGAGCCCTTCCTAAGCAGCCATGTAGTCTCTATGGTGGGCGCCACACTTTTTCGCATGCTGGTGGCTAGTAAGACGCGATATGCTACTGCAGTGAACAAGCAATAGAGGAACTACAGTTAAATGGTAGTATACGAACCCGGCTCCTCCGAAAGCATGAGGATAACGCTAGAGCCTTTTCCCTCTTGCCCCAATCGCTGGTGCCTGCATCAGGAAAGTGTGCGGATCAGGTATTTGGGAAGCTAGAAGGCATGCCTCAAGGCGCAACTGCCAAGCATAACCACCCACGCAGTAAGAAGCATCTAGATATTTAATCGCTCATCGCTATGCGATAGAGTCGACGCACCACTAACTGCAAGGTTAGCAGCAAGGTTCGAATACAACAACCAAAACATTAAGGAATTTAGTGTCAGATACATTCCCGCGCCATCTTCGGCCAATCAAAAATCTAGCGCTCCCCCCATCTTACTTCTACACCTCACACCTGCAGATTTCCAAAACACGCCCACTGCAGCCAGCCGCGACACGCACACATTGCTGTTCCTCTTGACAGGAACAATACACTTAGTTCCTAAACAAATTCATCATAAACCGTCTGGTTGAGAGCCTTGCCCTCTGCAAAAATACCAAAGCGATCACAGCCTGAAGGAAGCCACGGTCGTGCAAAGTGCTATAAGCGAAAAATTAACAAAAACGGGGCAACTGCACTTAAAACGGAAGGCGCTTGCTTTCGCACGCCTTAATGACACAAGCGGTCCCAAGGCTTACGTTGCTTGCTGCACATGCTTCTATTATAGGCACTTCTCGCCTGCTACTGCCACTCCTTTCCTGCACTGTGCTAATTCCCTGTGCAAGCGCATCCAGCACGAAATAAATACTACAATAAACAGCACAGCTGGGGACCACTGGGACAAACAAAAGACGCCAAGCACATGAGCCACGTAGTTCGCGATGTTACACCTGCGAAAATAGCAAAACAACCAGGTGTCTCATCGCTGTGGCTAGAAAACGTGTAGGCATATGCTGTACTTAAACCTCAGCAAAATTGTTGCTAGCGTTGTTCCATAAGCCATTTACCCTCCTAAACGCTCTCAGAAACAAACGCGATATCTATCAGCTTAGATGTGGTTACCAATATTAAACACGCATCAGGTATGGGCCTTCCCAAATAAAGCTTGGCTAAGTAGCAAACTGTAGTTTGAAAAACAAACTGGACGATGAATGCATCGTTGCCTACAAAGCTTCCGCTAATTCCTTCCTTCTACGGAGCGATGGACGTCTATGCAGTGTACACCATTAACCTGAGCTACTACTGCAAAACGGACAGAAACGCAAGGCATCTGCGTGTATACTCCTTGAGCTAAACGGAATGGCGTATGTGGTGCTCGCTGAGACTCATCATTTCCTCATAGGGAGAACCATCTCCGAGGTGTCGGCATGTTCAACATGCTCGCGGCTGTCATCAAGAAATTTTAGTTTGCCACCATAGCCAACTCTTCTCTACTGTTCAACGCATAAAACACCTGCAGCTTCACAAGAAAAAAAACCAGCCTGGCCCATTCACCTTTCGGTACAACCAGGAATGGCAGGAGCGGTTCTTTGCGTTTCTTGGCTGTCAGATAAGGACTCACTAAATAATAACGAGGATGATATCACAGGACATATATTATGGCTTACTAAAGCATAACAAACACCATCAAGGGGTGTCCCCAATTAACACTGCGAACAACCGGAAATCCCACGACGGTTAACTGGCTATGGAAACGTACAACATGATGGAAAGCAAACAAGGGCACCTAAGAAGATTTGCATCATCCTTGTGCAAAGTTGTAACAGTGCCTAGTTGAACGTAGTTTCGCAGATGACCAATATATGCGCATCCCCACGAAGGCCGTAGAGGATTCTTCAGACGCATCACAACGGGCGGAGAAGCCTGCAAAGCTCAGCGGGCAGCCATTTTGAGTTGCAACGTTTTCCGGGGGGTATGAGGCTCTGTACCATTAGAAATCCTGGCTCTGCATTTGGCACCGAACGATGCCTGAGCGCTCTACCCAACTGCCATTCTCAAGGCGACGCATTTCCAGTTGGCTGATGCTTAAGTTCTACACACTCGCTGCATATTACAGATGTAAACCGTGCGACGATTCTGAGATGCCGATAAAGGCCATCAGCGCTGTCTTCTTGCACGGCCATAGCAAAGTTTCTAACATTTTGCAGCATGAGGGCGACTCAAGCTCGAGCAAGAATCATATTACAGCAAGTTGTTGCACCCATGCTCCTCGAGAACAGTTGTGTAAAAACCTACATTCTGACAATTCCATAAGGCTTTCGAGCCTCAAGCACATTTTACGTGTCCTGCGTCAAACCATTCCCTAGCATCGTATGCGGTTTACGAAAACAACAAAACTTTGGCACGCCTCTGCTACAGGCTAAGACAAGGAGATGGAATTTCAATTGATATGTTGTTGAAAAGATAAAGTACACGCTGATTTGACCTTTTTTCAGCAGTCCCCAGAAACGGCAAAAGGGCAAAATTGAACATTGTGGAGCAGTGTAGCTCACAAACGGCCCGAACAATGCCACTCAGGCGGGCAGCGGTGTGATAAGTAAATGCCCGCTCACCCCCACAACGACCGCAAAAAACACGCTCTCCCTTGTTTCGGCATTTTAGCATACTTGAGCAGCATGCCCATACCATTCTATAGGCGGCTGGAAGCCCGCCCACGTTTCCCTCGCACCGCTTTGAGTCTCCTGATGAATCGAACTTGAAGCTATCTTGTGCTTACAAGATCGCCTACAGTCGTAAGCAAGGTGGCATCCCGATTGTCTTGTGTCTAGAGTATGGGTTTCAAGCATCACGTTAGCACACCAGCGAAGCGCGTGAAATAGCTCCTTTTTAATTGTGCCGCTGTTCATTCACTAGACGCTTTGCCAACTGTCCAATAGGGATACTCCAGGAAGAGAAGATACTTGGCTGTGGAAGCACCCAGTATTATACTCTGCTGTCGCACCACCGGGCATGTGCTATTCCATGTTGCATACAGCCTGTTGCCGCAAGAGCGAAAGGGCCTCGGCATCGCACCAAATGGTCCTAGAGGCCACTACGGTTGCGCAGGTTTGGCAAGCTACAAGCCGGCGCCTTACGGCGCATCATTTCGAATTGAGGCAGTGTGGTCCTCAAGGCGCTAGCACAAAATGCATCATGCAACAAGTGCGTCAGTCTGACGCTTCTCGCTTGTGCAAACTAGACCTCTGTCAATGCCACGCATTACATAGAAATGCTGCACCATATCCACTATAGCCAAACTCTTGTGCCAAGCATTGCTTGATGGTGGCCACTGTTTCCATTGTCTATGCGCTGTATGCAGTTAGCCAACGGCAAAATATTGTTGAGATCGAGTGAAGGTGGCAAGCACACTGAGAAGTATCGCCATTTATTAGTCTCGTGAAGTGCGCATTACAGCGTATTGGAATGCATGTGATACCAGATCCAATACCTGGTATAATAAGATGATAATGAGCGATTCTATCAATATACAGCTCTAGTAAATCATGTGAGGTCATGCTTTATGCGCAGGAAGGAAACGCGAGCAAACCGCAAGCCATATCACACACCAACAACTTAATTTGCGAGGAGCTCCACCTTCAAAGTCCCTTTTCGTCCTGCAGAATTTCCGGCTCCACGTTTCATTTCCCGAATAAATGGCGCTTGAGTACAGTAGCATTGATGCCAGCTGTTGTCATCCCAGAACCTTTGAAACCTCTGCATTAACAATGGACAAAAACGGACATTTAGAAACTGACTACTTCCCACCCCACTCGGCTCACCTTCTGCCATTCCAGCCGGTCGCTTATATCGGCGGACGTTCAGAGTTGACGAAAATGCACTGTGCATACAGCCAAGTAGCAAACGCAACAGCAGCGGCCATACAACTACTGCATATCATGTTGATGCAACACCCAAGGACCTTGTAGAAGTAAAGAGAGGCTAATGCATCAAAGAAAAAAATCCCTATCGAGCAGTCTGCCCCAAAATGTACGGCAGTGCACAGACAACCATGTCATCGACATCGATATTACCTCCTTCGCGCTCCTTCTCTCACACGTATAAAAAGTAGCGCACCAGCTAAAGGATCAATCCAAGAAAGCATCAAGCAGCAAGTGATGATTTAACAATTCCCTGCGTCATAGACGTAGCTCACCATCGAAAAGCATACAGTTGTCTTTGCATTCGTGTGAAGGCCTTGCCACAAAGCACAAAGATACTTTCGCGCGCTAGACTAAGGGTACACGCTGGCGCGCGCCAACTGCACCTGCACTTGCGTGCGTATCGCAGTATTATAATGGTCCTTCATACGCAACCCAGATACCTTCAATTGCCACCACAAGCAGTTAGCTTGTGTTGCTTTGACAAGCCTTCCGCGTGTTTTCTTTGGCAACAGGGACGTACGTCCTGAAGCCCCAGCAACGTTTGGTTCCCGCACGGTTGCCTGTTCAGCCATGCGAGCCGTTCCTCGAATGACTGGCTGTGCGCCTTGTGGACGTTTAAACGTGAGCACGCGTTTCACGCTCAGCATTAACAAGGTAGCTACACCGCACTTTCTGGCACAGCACGTCTGCGAACAGCATACCGTCTGGTCGGGCACAGCATGTCTGCGAGCAGCATACCCTCTGGACATGTCGGAGCGTCTATTCTTGCCTAGTGCAGTGCAGCGGATCGTCGTGAGTAGACCCAATCTGCAAGTGTGCAGCAAGCGAGGGCAAGCAGTGCCCACCAACCCATTGACGCAGACGAGGCTCAAACAATTTGTCCCCCCTGCTGCGTTGCTCAAATGTCCAAACCGCATTTTCCTTCAGAGCATGTACGATGTACCAAGGTCTCTCAACCAGTCAAAAGCTCACAATGGCAGGCAAGGTTGATATTGTCGGCCCGCCTAGGTTTACTTCCCCGCCATTCTGTATCTGAACCAAACGATCCTCGGCAGGAGCCCTTCCTAAGCAGCCATGTAGTCTCTATGGTGGGCGCCACACTTTTTCGCATGCTGGTGGCTAGTAAGACGCGATATGCTACTGCAGTGAACAAGCAATAGAGGAACTACAGTTAAATGGTAGTATACGAACCCGGCTCCTCCAAAAGCATGAGGATAACGCTAGAGCCTTTTCCCTCTTGCCCCAATCGCTGGTGCCTGCATCAGGAAAGTGTGCGGATCAGGTATTTGGGAAGCTAGAAGGCATGCCTCAAGGCGCAACTGCCAAGCATAACCACCCACGCAGTAAGAAGCATCTAGATATTTAATCGCTCATCGCTATGCGATAGAGTCGACGCACCACTAACTGCAAGGTTAGCAGCAAGGTTCGAATACAACAACCAAAACATTAAGGAATTTAGTGTCAGATACATTCCCGCGCCATCTTCGGCCAATCAAAAATCTAGCGCTCCCCCCATCTTACTTCTACACCTCACACCTGCAGATTTCCAAAACACGCCCACTGCAGCCAGCCGCGACACGCACACATTGCTGTTCCTCTTGACAGGAACAACAGACTTAGTTCCTAAACAAATTCATCATAAACCGTCTGGTTGAGAGCCTTGCCCTCTGCAAAAATACCAAAGCGATCACAGCCTGAAGGAAGCCACGGTCGTGCAAAGTACTATAAGCGAAAAATTAACAAAAACGGGGCAACTGCACTTAAAACGGAAGGCGCTTGCTTTCGCACGCCTTAATGACACAAGCGGTCCCAAGGCTTACGTTGCTTGCTGCACATGCTTCTATTATAGGCACTTCTCGCCTGCTACTGCCACTCCTTTCCTGCCCTGTGCTAATTCCCTGTGCAAGCGCATCCAGCACGAAATAAATACTACAGTAAACAGCACAGCTGAGGACCACTGGGACAAACAAAAGACGCCAAGCACATGAGCCACGTAGTTCGCGATGTTACACCTGCGAAAATAGCAAAACAACCAGGTGTCTCATCGCTGTGGCTAGAAAACGTGTAGGCATATGCTGTACTTAAACCTCAGCAAAATTGTTGCTAGCGTTGTTCCATAAGCCATTTACCCTCCTAAACGCTCTCAGAAACAAACGCGATATCTATCAGCTTAGATGTGGTTACCAATATTAAACACGCATCAGGTATGGGCCTTCCCAAATAAAGCTTGGCTAAGTAGCAAACTGTAGTTTGAAAAACAAACTGGACGATGAATGCATCGTTGCCTACAAAGCTTCCGCTAATTCCTTCCTTCTACGGAGCGATGGACATCTATGCAGTGTACACCATTAACCTGAGCTACTACTGCAAAACGGACAGAAACGCAAGGCATCTGCGTGTATACTCCTTGAGCTAAACGGAAGGGCGTATGTGGTGCTCGCTGAGACTCATCATTTCCTCATAGGGAGAACCATCTCCGAGGTGTCGGCATGTTCAACATGCTCGCAGCTGTCATCAAGAAATTTTAGTTTGCCACCATAGCCAACTCTTCTCTACTGTTCAACGCATAAAACACCTGCGGCTTCACAAGAAAAAAACCCAGCCTGGCCCATTCACCTTTCGGTACAACCAGCAATGGCAGGAGCGGTTCTTTGCGTTTCTTGGCTGTCAGATAAGGACTCACTAAATAAACACGCACTGAACCAGGATGATATCACAGGATATTTATGGTTTATTAAAGCTCAATAAACAATCCCATATCCATATTGGCCCTTTCGGGCTCTGTATGGCCACCTATAAAACATTTTGGCAGTGACGGTACGGGAGGCCTCCACCAAAAACACATCGTGCAGAACGCCATACCCCCATGCTGCGGTGCAGTGAAACGAAATCCTGTCATGAACCTCGCGATCACCCCCGCAAGTCCAACGCGCTCACCTCCTGGTATTCCAGCCAGATGAGTCTATCTGTGGACGTCCAGAATTGACGAAAATGCACTGTGCATACAGCCAAGTAGCAAACGCAACAGCAGCGGCCATACAACTACTGCATATCATGTTGATGCAACACCCAAGGACCTTGTAGAAGTGAAGAGAGGCTAATGCATCAAAGAAAAAAATCCCTATCGAGCAGTCTGCCCCAAAATGTACGGCAGTGCACAGACAACCATGTCATCGACATCGATATTACCTCCTTCGCGCTCCTTCTCTCACACGTATAAAAAGTAGCGCACCAGCTAAAGGATCAATCCAAGAAAGCATCAAGCAGCAAGTGATGATTTAACAATTCCCTGCGTCATAGACTTAGCTCACCATCGAAAAGCATACAGTTGTCTTTGCATTCGTGTGAAGGCCTTGCCACAAAGCACAAAGATACTTTCGCGCGCTAGACTAAGGGTACACGCTGGCGCGCGCCAACTGCACCTGCACTTGCGTGCGTATCGCAGTATTATAATGGTCCTTCATACGCAACCCAGATACCTTCAATTGCCACCACAAGCAGTTAGCTTGTGTTGCTTTGACAAGCCTTCCGCGTGTTTTCTTTGGCAACAGGGACGTACGCCCTGAAGCCCCAGCAACGTTTGGTTCCCGCACGGTTGCCTGTTCAGCCATGCGAGCCGTTCCTCGAATGACTGGCTGTGCGCCTTGTGGACGTTTAAACGTGAGCACGCGTTTCACGCTCAGCATTAACAAGGTAGCTACACCGCACTTTCTGGCACAGCACGTCTGCGAACAGCATACCGTCTGGTCGGGCACAGCATGTCTGCGAGCAGCATACCCTCTGGACATGTCGGAGCGGCTATTCTTGCCTAGTGCAGTGCAGCGGATCGTCGTGAGTAGATCCAATCTGCAAGTGTGCAGCAAGCGAGGGCAAGCAGTGCCCACCAACCCATTGACGCAGACGAGGCTCAAACAATTTGTCCCCCCTGCTGCGTTGCTCAAATGTCCAAACCGCATTTTCCCTCAGAGCATGTACGATGTACCAAGGTCTCTCAACCAGTCAAAAGCTCACAATGGCAGGCAAGGTTGATATTGTCGGCCCGCCTAGGTTTACTTCCCCGCCATTCTGTATCTGAACCAAACGATCCTCGGCAGGAGCCCTTCCTAAGCAGCCATGTAGTCTCTATGGTGGGCGCCACACTTTTTCGCATGCTGGTGGCTAGTAAGACGCGATATGCTACTGCAGTGAACAAGCAATAGAGGAATTACAGTTAAATGGTAGTATACGAACCCGGCTCCTCCGAAAGCATGAGGATAACGCTAGAGCCTTTTCCCTCTTGCCCCAATCGCTGGTGCCTGCATCAGGAAAGTGTGCGCATCAGGTATTTGGGAAGCTAGAAGGCATGCCTCAAGGCGCAACTGCCAAGCATAACCACCCACGCAGTAAGAAGCATCTAGATATTTAATCGCTCATCGCTATGCGATAGAGTCGACGCACCACTAACTGCAAGGTTAGCAGCAAGGTTCGAATACAACAACCAAAACATTAAGGAATTTAGTGTCAGATACATTCCCGCGCCATCTTCGGCCAATCAAAAATCTAGCGCTCCCCCCATCTTACTTCTACACCTCACACCTGCAGATTTCCAAAACACGCCCACTGCAGCCAGCCGCGACATGCACACATTGCTGTTCCTCTTGACAGGAACAACAGACTTAGTTCCTAAACAAATTCATCATAAACCGTCTGGGTGAGAGCCTTGCCCTCTGCAAAAATACCAAAGCGATCACAGCCTGAAGGAAGCCACGGTCGTGCAAAGTACTATAAGCGAAAAATTAACAAAAACGGGGCAACTGCACTTAAAACGGAAGGCGCTTGCTTTCGCACGCCTTAATGACACAAGCGGTCCCAAGGCTTACGTTGCTTGCTGCACATGCTTCTATTATAGGCACTTCTCGCCTGCTACTGCCACTCCTTTCCTGCACTGTGCTAATTCCCTGTGCAAGCGCATCCAGCACGAAATAAATACTACAGTAAACAGCACAGCTGAGGACCACTGGGACAAACAAAAGACGCCAAGCACATGAGCCACGTAGTTCGCGATGTTACACCTGCGAAAATAGCAAAACAACCAGGTGTCTCATCGCTGTGGCTAGAAAACGTGTAGGCATATGCTGTACTTAAACCTCAGCAAAATTGTTGCTAGCGTTGTTCCATAAGCCATTTACCCTCCTAAACGCTCTCAGAAACAAACGCGATATCTATCAGCTTAGATGTGGTTACCAATATTAAACACGCATCAGGTATGGGCCTTCCCAAATAAAGCTTGGCTAAGTAGCAAACTGTAGTTTGAAAAACAAACTGGACGATGAATGCATCGTTGCCTACAAAGCTTCCGCTAATTCCTTCCTTCTACGGAGCGATGGACGTCTATGCAGTGTACACCATTAACCTGAGCTACTACTGCAAAACGGACAGAAACGCAAGGCATCTGCGTGTATACTCCTTGAGCTAAACGGAAGGGCGTATGTGGTGCTCGCTGAGACTCATCATTTCCTCATAGGGAGAACCATCTCCGAGGTGTCGGCATGTTCAACATGCTCGCAGCTGTCATCAAGAAATTTTAGTTTGCCACCATAGCCAACTCTTCTCTACTGTTCAACGCATAAAACACCTGCAGCTTCACAAGAAAAAAAACCAGCCTGGCCCATTCACCTTTCGGTACAACCAGCAATGGCAGGAGCGGTTCTTTGCGTTTCTTGGCTGTCAGATAAGGACTCACTAAATAAACACGCACTGAACCAGGATGATATCACAGGATATTTATGGTTTATTAAAGCTCAATAAACAATCCCATATCCATATTGGCCCTTTCGGTCTCCGTATGGCCACCTATAAAACATTTTGGCAGTGACGGTACGGGAGGCCTCCACCAAAAACACATCGTGCAGAACGCCATACCCCCATGCTGCGGTGCAGTGAAACGAAATCCTGTCATGAACCTCGCGATCACCCCGCTTGGCGACGCAGCTCACTATCTGCCATTCCAGCGGGTTTCGTATAGCGACCCACCCCCAGAATTGACGAAAATGCACTGTGCATGCAGCCAAGTAGCAAACGCAACAGCAGCGGCCATACAACTACTGCATATCATGTTGATGCAACACCCAAGGACCTTGTAGAAGTAAAGAGAGGCTAATGCATCAAAGCAAAAATCCCTATCGAGCAGTCTGCCCCAAAATGTACGGCAGTGCACAGACAACCATGTCATCGACATCGATATTACCTCCTTCGCGCTCCTTCTCTCACACGTATAAAAAGTAGCGCACCAGCTAAAGGATCAATCCAAGAAAGCATCAAGCAGCAAGTGATGATTTAACAATTCCCTGCGTCATAGACTTAGCTCACCATCGAAAAGCATACAGTTGTCTTTGCATTCGTGTGAAGGCCTTGCCACAAAGCACAAAGATACTTTCGCGCGCTAGACTAAGGGTACACGCTGGCGCGCGCCAACTGCACCTGCACTTGCGTGCGTATCGCAGCACTATAATGGTCCTTCATACGCAACCCAGATACCTTCAATTGCCACCACAAGCAGTTAGCTTGTGTTGCTTTGACAAGCCTTCCCCGTGTTTTCTTTGGCAACAGGGACGTACGTCCTGAAGCCCCAACAACGTTTGGTTCCCGCACGGTTGCCTGTTCAGCCATGCGAGCCGTTCCTCGAATGACTGGCTGTGCGCCTTGTGGACGTTTAAACGTGAGCACGCGTTTCAATTTCATCACTAACCAGGTAGCTACAACGAACTTTCTGCCACAGCATGTCTACAAACAGCATACCCGCTGGATATTTCAGAAGGGCTGTTGCTTCCCTGCTCGTTTAACTAAATGGATTACACGTCTGATCGTGCGTGCTGGTGAAGGGTATCCGTTTGGTGCTGCGGCGTCAATGCAGTATTCCACTCCATGAAAAGCGGCACCTGCGCTGAAGCGTATTTACAGTTGCAGTAGCGCATGAATCCCCTGCCCCGTGCCTCCAGGAATCGAATGTTCGTGGTGAAATCTACCTTTGGTTGGCACAACCTATATCGCTGTAATTGAAGTTTGTTCCAGCGCCGTCTTACGAGCTGCCCAGGAAGCATCTCGCGTGTTCGGTCTAAAACCGTAAGGATGCACCGCACCATAAGATTTTGGGTCAGTTCTCAGCATGACGCAACACTCTGCGGCCAATCAAAAACCATTATATCCAGTGCGCCGGCGCAAACTACCTGCGAAATAGCAAACGCATTTCTGAAAGATCAGACCGACGCTTCGTTAGGGCTCCTGGCGAAAACTACCAGATCAGGGAGGCCAACACAAAAGCAGCAAAACTGTTCAGGAGGCGTCGTGCCACTACCTGCGCGAATGTTCCAGAGTTTTTGTGTTCCTGGTACCCGATTACGCACGAGCTGCAAACAAAAGGATCGCCCCAGACCAAAAATCATCCGGCAAAAAATCTACCAGCAGCTTAACAAGCCACGCGCTGCTCCACAAGCTATGCAGCGCCACAAAAGCGAATCACTGCGCATTTACCTCCGCAACCAGACTCTTCCCAGCATACAGCATACCGCCAGAATATTGAAGTGCCGGCTAGAGACAATTTACCCAACACCAAGCAGTCGCGTTGCCTTGACAAATTGCATGCTCTTGCATCCAGAAGAAATGTAAACACTGCTGGGCCTTATCAGCGTCTATCTAGACTGTGAAGCAATTATGTGCTAGAGAAACTCTCATAAAATCCAAAGGCGTAAGGCTCTGACCCACAACTGCACGACAACACGACGGAGTCTTCACTATCACTTCACCTCTCCGGTAAGCAGACTTGGCTGGCAGCCAAGGAGAAGCAGTCACCAGAAACGCACAATTATACGTATTCGATTTGCATGAATGCAAATATCTGCTAGATGGAAGGCCAGCGTGCCACCTGTTTTACCACAGTGCATACCTCCGACCGGAGAGTAATGCTGGACCCTCAGTCCCGGTTCCACACTTTCTGCAAACAACGAAATAGCGTCTGTGGATTACAGACGCATACAAACGATAATATAATGCTCCGAATCAGGATTCGCATTTCATGGGGCACGAGGCGTCGTTGGGTTAAGGCGGACAATAAGCAGCGCTTGCTGAAAGCGAGCGTACGGAACTGAGAGGCCTCCAGATCAGCCCGAAAGGTAAGCGCCTACTCTCTATATATCACCAGAAGTGGCCGAAGCGCCTCATAGCCAATCCGCTCCTCACGTAATACTGTTCATTTCTCCTACCATCATTAACAAAATGGCGTACAGTTTGTTGCAACAATTACACCACGAAGCCTCAACACCCAGTATGGAGCACAACCCAGCTGTGCAGAATGCTACGTTTTGCAATCTTCCCATGTCGATGCAGCAACCACATGCAAGCATTTTGCGCAGCGCCTGCCCCGTCTAGTGATTCTGAACAAGGTGCTCGTGGTAGCCTGATGGGGCGCTGCGATCACCCCTGGTACCCACTATGCAAGAAATGTAGCCTACCTACTAAGTCTTTTGTTCCTATGTAAGCAAAAAACGGCTGGAAAATGTCATCAATCTTTCAGGCTGCTGCGAATTATGGGCTGTCGCGCCGTCTTAAAAAAGAGAAACACGGCAGGGCATACGGAGCAAATGTTGTGCTGGGCGTTGATCACGATAACCCTCACAGAAACAAAACTGTTAGGGCTCCGACGGCCCCCACATACAGGTGGTACCTTTAACGACACTAGGAACGTTAAAATGTTCAACCATTTTCGGAGGTAGAGGCAACCTGGACAGTTAATTTCACGCGTAGGGTATCTATAAACAACATGGAGTGGGCTGTGTGTACACAGTAGTTTAAGAAGAAACAGCCAGGAGCGAACATAGGTCGGCAGTCAACACGCAGTATTTATTCAAAACAAATCGCCTGCCAAGAAGCGCAAGCCTTTCGAAAGCACCTTATAGAGCACGGTTCTTCGTGAATCGTTACTATTTCGTTTCATGGTGGCAATAAATGTGTCATCAAGCAAGATGCAGGGGTTCACGAGTCACCCGTTACTTGGCATCCTCAAGGCACAGCCTACAACAAGTATTCGCATTTACCACACAGACAACTTGCAAATCACCAAAACGACGGTTTTCCTCTTTCGTAGCCTAAATGCAAACTTCAACATAAAACCGAGGTGCTGTGCCTAGCCTTGCCTTGACGCAGTGCAGTACCGCAACATTAAAAATCAAATTTTATACGGCCACATCCACAGATACAAACAAAATGCAGAACAAAAGCACCGTCCGCACACAACAACAACGGGACTTGACAGTTGTGGAGGCTTTGGAGATCACATGCGTACAAAGGAGAACGCCAATCTAACGTTCAAGCACGCAGCAGCATGCCTGAGATCACTGTGCGCATTCAAAAGTGTGCAAAGCTGTCGCTTTAGCAACTTCCAGCTGCCCAAGCCCAAGAAAACAAGACCGACACTCTTCAACCCACGTTCTGCAAGCAATAACAAAACAGCTCACAAAACCACTGCCATTTTACAACTCTCGGCAAACAACTTTATCGGCCAAGCCCAACCGGCCTTGGCATTATCCACGAGCGCGCTGCGGAATGCATTAATGACACAGACGAAAAAGGGCTGATTAGATTACATCTTTCGTAGGCTGTCCAGGGCGTGCGGCCTGTAACTATAGTACGCATGAACGCACCCAGCACTGTAGTCCCGCAGACTCTACGCAAAAGCATCATCAGTAAATAGCTACGGTACTCACGTGAAACGCCAACACAAGTAGGTATTGAACACGAGTGGCGGCAGCATTTCATTGTGTGAGGTAAATGCGCACGTACCCGTTAAATTCCAACTAGAAATGTGGCGGCGTCTTATGACTAATTTACAATGCCCCTAGTGGTGAGACAGCAGTAAGCTTCCGTTGCAGTGGTACCCCTGCCGCCAAAAACTAGAATAGCTACACTCCTTCGCTAGCTGACAAAAAATGCCTGAAGAGAGCGAATCAATCAAAGGTCCGCATTTCTAGTCCATAAAGGCCTTTCCTGCCCCAACAGCAACTACTCCACTACCAGAAACGCAAAGCCTTCCAAACGTTTGTAAAGAACCCTGCCATTTCAGAGCATGCATACACCATCGCTCTGCGGGCTATGTAAGCCCCGTTGTCTCCAAGGGCTGGTGTAGTGCACGCCTCTGAGCACACCCTTGGCTTTCATGGTTCGCGTTGTGGGCGATTCGCCTCCAGTACTTGCTCCTGTTATTTCTGGCCTGCACTACTGGAGAGTCACAGCACCGTGGAAGCAATTATCTGACGGGTAGCATATAATCCTTAAGAAGCACCACTTGTCGCGTCGGCCCATACAAAAGACTTGGCATTTGTCCTTTTGGTCCATCTAATTTCATTTCCTTCTAGATCTGCTGCAAAAACGCATATTGTAGGGTTGTAGGAGAAGCGCATCAGCAAGGATGCAGGACACCCATCTAAAACATAAACGGTATGCTGCTGAAAATCTAAAATAGGCATAGTGTCGCCAAATCAAATCTCAACCGGCCTGCACTATGCATGCATTCTACTTCTTGCATACCTTCTTTTTCTGTCAACCCCCTGCGTCGTTCCGGTAACCCTTTATGGCTTTGTGCACCTGCGCCAGGCGCATAGTGTCTGAATACACGCTGCAGTAGGGTTTCCTTCAGAGCAACACCTATATTCTTAGGTCGTGCCTGGCTATGAATCGACGCGGTGCATCACTCCGTCCAACAGCATTTGATACCCTTTTTTCACGCGATATCTCGATGCTGACATAAACTGCTGTAATCACAAGAGGCGCGGCATGCGTTCGCAAAAAAGATCAGAGGTGTCACGGACACTTAAAGCATCCAACACTTGGACTGTCAGCGCTTTATCTGCTACATAATAAGGTGCCTGCAAGCCGTAAACTAAATAGCTGCAAGCGGAGGCCTTTATAGTAATCTCCGTTACGCATAACCTTCATGATTGACAAGCGCATTGCGCTAAGCGCATATGAGTGACCGTCATGTTAACTCGGCCTCACCAGCTGATTAGTCGATGTTTCTCATAGCGCTGCGAATACTACACTTATTCAAGACACTGTTAAGGCAGGTTGAGGGGATCATCTGCAGGCTCCACGTCATGACCCCGACAGCTATATGGCCCTATCGTGCATTTGGTCAGAATGTACAGTAAACAAAACCTAGAGTGTATAAATATGCGAAATTCTGCAGTAATTTATTACTTTTATTGAACCTGTTTACATGCGTTTCCAGGTAGGTTTTAACTATGTTCGGTCGATGGGAGGCGAAGCCCAGAAACACGAGCCTTACGGGGGTGGGATATCACTAGCACCAGGGAGCCCTGGAACCCTCGCAATATCAAGCGTCACTCACCACCTGGTGCATGGCGGAGGATTGCCCCAAACCTGTGTATCTGCACGCTCCCAATGATAGGTCATGCTTGCTTTTACAGGTCTGCGTAATCCTCAAAAATGTGCACTCTTGCAGGTAAGATAGATAAGTCTTTGTAAAGGCACCAGAACTCCAGTCACTCGTAAACGTAAACAGTCACAGACGCTATTTCCTCGGTAATGAACTGATGAAAATGCGGGTGCCCACTGTGGGCCATAGCGTGCCCAAGGTAGGCAATGCGACATGGTAACGTAAGGCACGGCAAAGCGCCACTTTATCAATGGCGGCAGTATCGCCATAGATGCAGCGACCCCACCTGCCACGAGTTGAAATCCCAAAACGCGCACTGTCTGTACCATGCAAAAGCCAACTATGGGTGCGCTTGCTTCATTAATCTAATCAGGCATTAAATTGCTGATGCAGCCCGACGGGAATCAGAGAACAGCACACACCATACGCAATTTGATACTTTAAACCACTCAGTCATCTCTCCAATATATATATATAAATGAATTGAATCAGATTTGAACTGATGAAGATTTAAAATCGACGGAGTTACAGTCACCCTAATCAGGCATTAAATTGCTGATGCAGCCCGACGGGAATCAGAGAACAGCACACACCATACGTATGCGTAGTGTACAGACTCGTCAGGCGGTTTTCACAACCGGAGTAATCTAGAGAATGCCAGCTATAGGGCAAAGTGCTCCGTTTGGCATTGCTTGAAAAAAGTTGTTCGTGTTCACAAGATTAAACCTTCAGCTTCGATGCGAGATAATGGCAAGGCCTTCGTCGTCCCTTTGCATGCCTAAATGCAAACCAGAAATCACAATAGTCAGACTTGAAGCTTAGTCGGAATCATTGCAGGCAAATCAGAAAGGTCAGCTGCTTTCCAAGGGCGTACTTCACATACACTCACCAAGTTCTGGTTTGTTGCTGTATGTGGTTAGGGCAATGAATCGCTGGCCTCTATCGTACGCAGCCCTTGTGGTACGGATGTGCGCCTTCCTTGCTTTGTCAAGGCCCACTTTCTGAATGTGCACCCAATGCCACACCTTGCTACTGACTCTAGCTCGGAACGCCCTTCCGGAAAAGGCGGCGCAGGCACTAACTGCATAGTGCAGCACGCAACAGGTAATACTGGGAGTTACTCAAATCCACTTAGCAAGAAGCTTGCTTTCCTTGCATGCACCCAGCAGATAGCCACGAAATGCTCGGCCTAGAACTAGCAGCTTCACTACTGCTGATTCAGAGGAGGAGAAGCCACATGCTGCCCACGCTACATGTATCGTTTGTATAACAAAGCGGTGGGTGTTGTCACGCACCATCTAGGGAGCAAAATTGTCTAAGGCAGGCCTATAAACACGAGTTGGTGGCTGCCCGAACAATCACCAAGTTGAGATGGAGCATACGTTGAAAGGCAATTCCCATGGTATTCGCAGTAGCAAGCCGTACTGGAAGAATAGCCCGTGCGCGTTGCGCAAGTAGACTTGGGCAGCACGCATTTCGCTCAGCTTGCCTCAGGATACGCACGTTCTGTACATTACGAGAAACGAAAATAGTTAGCTAAGTCCAAGTAAACGTGAACTAGTGGTTAATCTGTCGACGCAACCAGGAAGGCTGATTCGTGCTTCCGCCTTTGCACTATAAGACGGATATTGGGAATCTATAACGGGCGAAAGGCTTGTAGTGCAAGCATTTGCTTTCCTCTGCACATTGTAGGATTTTCAGTTATACTGCAAGAATCGTACGTTCTGGAAATGATGCTCATCAACTGCCAAAAAGACGGAATCAGTCTTTCCAATCAAAACGTCTGGTGTAATTGTGAACGTAGCTGACCACAGTGTGCCATCCATCCCCTATTACCTTGCTAACGTCGCAGCGCAGCGGGATATTGCAGTTTTCCACGGACTCCATAAACCTTTACTTGCCGTGCTACGTACAAGGCCCACTTTAGAAGTGTCGAAGAGCCGAATTGATTTAAAGAAACTCCCCCAAGCATCCAAAAGGTTGGCTTCGCAGCTAGTTATTTAAGTCCAAAACGTGCATTTAAGGAAATGCAGTCCCAAATGGCGAGCCCAATATTCACGTACCTACCGCTCGCCATAGGTCAAATATTTGTTTCGCATACAGAGGCAGTCACATGGGCCTGGAGCTCACCGACTCTCTAATCTAAGTAGTTAGGTTTCTGGAGCGCAGGACAACCTTCGCACGCCCGTTGGGTGCAATCAAACTCTTGGCACTTACCTGAAAGCCATGCTGCCAGTGATTTTTTCGTTCCTACCGGCGTTGACTATCCTATCGCGTCGCTGACACTCACCAACTGCCCGTCCACCGGCGCGCGTTTATCGCTGCTTGCGATCTTTGGATTGCAAATTCCGGGGGTGGGTGGATTCAGGGGTCGAGGGGGAGGGGAGGCGGGCAAGATCTGTCAAATCCAAGCGTTGTATTGCAACGCCTTTCGGCGAATGAGAGATTAAAGGGGGTGCAAGCAACCGCCCGAAAGGAATTGCATGGGCATTTATGGGCTGAGCAAAATCATGCGGAAGTGAGCATCTTCCATGCCTGTTATGTTTGTACCCCGGCAAAGGTATTAAAGCCGATCACGTGCTGAAGCAGTGTTAACCAGTAAGTCTGTGCTGCGTGCTCCAAACTTTGATGTTATTAACCTTCGCCCAACGCATTGGGTAATGCACAAGCCGCACAGACTTGCCCACATTATTATGCCTATAACTGCATGGGGATCTCAAGCATTCATGGAGCAGATTGTCTTACCCTTCGACGGGCAGCCTCCGCCTCCAAAAACGCATACGAGCGGTAGAAATTAGGTTGGGAAAGGACGAAGCAATTAATGCACGATCCTGCCACTCCAGGCCTTTTGCTCCAGAACATTACAGCACGAATTGGTTGAATATTCCATCAGTGTGAGGTGCCAGAGTTCAGAAACACACTGGTATGCAAAGGTAGCATTGCAGCAAGCCTTGGTATTACGTGCTAAAAATTCAAGTGCTTTGCTTACCAGATTTACCTGGCACCCAATGTGTCGCGCTTGCATGCAAGGTAGCCACTGCCGACTCCAACAATTCTCTGGGATCAAGAATTAGTCCCTGTGGCCGAGAACTAATTGGGCTTGCGTGCTAACTGGGCATGTAATGCTGTTTTCTAAATGTATCATATCTAAACCTCTGCGTAGCAGTTGCATTGTACAAGTTAACGCTGCTACGGCAAGGGCGATGAAGTGTTGAAAAGAGAGCATAGGCGTTTGGTTCGTGCACGAAACCGCCGCTCTAAGCCGGGAAACTAAAATTATGAGAGGGTGGGGTTGCCCTGATTATGTGATGCTCGTTAATGCGCAGCACTACTCTGTCACGCGCATTCACACAACACCAGACCGCAGATAGCTCGCGTAAGTCACGTCGTATTCCATTGAGACCATTTGGCTCTTAGACGGGTAAAATAGGCTAGCAGTATCTCCTACAGCGGTTTTTCTGAATGCACTGCACTGCAGTGCCAAACGCGTCGGGCGATAGGGAGCATATGCTTAACTCCATTGCCTCCCTGAAATAATGACAAGCCACTAGCGCATTAAACCAAAGAGCGGAAGGGGAAAGCGCGAGCGAGGATATCATATATTGTCAGACAATTTAGCCTACGCCTATCAGCGTGAGGAGTGGAAATGCTCAAATAAGTATGCATTGCGGAAGTACGGATGCACGAACGGCAGCTTTCATTGCACGAATAGCCTAGATATGGCATGCCGTTGCAATGAAATTTGGACGGCACCATGGCTACTGTTACCTATTTTAAATGCCTAGCGCTTTCAGGAAAGCCTGAGAGTTCTGCCCAAGAAACAAACGCTTGCGAGGCTGTAACAACCAGCGCCTGATGGCTTATTGTTTTCCCTTCACTGGGGCTCGCTTCACCTTGTCTCAGTCACGCAAGAACGTGGCTCTAGCCCGTTTATTATGCATACAATGTTGGAAGCACCAGGGTGCAGGTTAATTAGTGCATATGCAATCACACTGTCCAACAAGTGTGCATCACACCAGCATGCTACAGCAGAGGCCATTACTAGTGATCGCTCTAAAAACATCACCCACCCTTCGTCTGGATGGGAGGGTGCAGCCTAGCTAACGAACTTCCTACAGAGAGGGAGCAATATTCTGCACCAGCACAAATAATGAGCAAACAAGGGAGAACGCACAAAGGGGGGAGTGGCTGCACTTCTGCTCCACGGACCTAAACATACAACGAAAACAAGCTACCGCTTATGGCACTCCGTCCTGGAGATACCAGGGCACCCAGTGAAAGCATTTATCCACCCGTCCTGTGGTGATCCGGATTTACACTGGCGCTCGAAACCTCATGCTGTAACCTCCCTCGGGCAGGAACCACGCTCTCCCCATCGTGCACATCGCAAGATATGCCATATCCGGACGAGCGGAAGCCACCCACAGCGCATCGCTTCAGTGAATTCATGGCAACGTATTACACAATTTCTGCACAAATGATGGAGACAAGTGGTATCGCTTTTTGGAACTGTGCTGTTGGGTAGCCGGTTGCTCACAATGATTTCGTGCCTTCAGCTCCTCCAGGGTCCGCAGGCAATTAACGGCTCGACTGAACCATGCTTGGAGAGTGGCTGGTGCCTGACTAGCAAGCCACGACCACAGGACATGATTTGTTTACCAAGCGTTTCACCGCGATTTCCAACAAATCACCCCACTTTACCTTTTGCTTGGCCAGCATTGCTGAGGATATAGTGAGCAAATGCATCTGCAGGTTGTTCGAAAAGGTCTGCATTTGTTTTTGCGGTAATAAGTATGGCCACATTCTAGGTATCCCCACCACATATGCCCAGGGGTTCCCTGTAGACAATGCTCTGATGTCGCCAAGGCTGTTGCATTCTTTTGCACGCACTCTGCAAAATCGTTTCTACCGACAGCACAAATCCATAGATTCAAAATCCTAACCAAGCACCTGCTTGATCGCAGCAAACCCCACAACTTCAACCCCATCTTTTTTGCCTCTAGTAGCTGCATGAATTCGTATATGCTTGTGTTTAAGCAAACGTGCATTGCTTACATGCATACGGCACTACCAAGTAAATTTAATTAGACAATGGAACAATGAAATATGCAATACAGCCGAAGCAGTTCGCAAGGACCGCGTCGTTGCTTTGATGCGTTTGAATCAGCATTCTCGGAGACGCTTAGAGCTCCTGATGTGCTCTGATTTCACGGCATATACACGTCAAAATCAACATCAACACGAATGCTGAACACACTTTCTGTGCGTACGGCCACGAGGCAAAATTAACAGCTTAATGTAGTAGACATCACCTAAAGCAGTGGTAACGAGAGATGGCCGCCTTCACGTGCAGTATCAGCAGGCAACCTCTCTACCTTGCTGCAGTCACGGTGGAGCTTGACCGCCGCTTTTATATTGAGCATAGAATGTTGGTAGCGTCATGAGGCAGGATAACCAACGCAAATGCACGGGGGCTGTCAAACAATTGGGCATCACGCCTCCAATTCTCGACGCTCAGATTATATAACCCACCCCCGCCTCTCCATACACACAGAACACTGAAAGTACAAACTAAAACTTTAACTGAAGGCACTCTATCTCCATGGTGTTATTTTGGGCTCGTTAGATAAGGCAAGCCATGCGCAGGCCTAGAAACAACCTTCTGTTTTTCCTCCGCTGCACAAAGGGAGAGAATTCAAGCGAACTCATCATACGTGCGCGATTCTATTGAAATGCTTCCGGCATTCGTCTGATTTCTGAGTTCCAGAAATACGCAAACCTCAAACGCTCATGGGCGCAGGAAGGATGATCGCAGATCCGCCAAGTTAACATAATGAAAAAATCCAGATGCTGCATAGTGCCCAGACGAACATACAGAAGGCATGACATGAATGCCTTGTGCCAAGCGCCCAAAATCTTTAAACGTTGAACGCTGAATTTACCTTACAAACAGCATGATATTGCGCAGAGTGACGCTAGTGTCAACTATAGCTGAATCCTTTGTGGATGCAAATTCATAAGAGCCATACGATCTGGGATTGTAGTAATAATTCGCCCAGTGGTCTGTCTTCGAATTCTTGGCAGCGATAGTTGGCTAAAGATCCGGATAATTGCACTAGTACAGCTTAACCACCACCCACAGATTGGGCAAGCTGGTAGCTTACGCTACACAGCGCAATCGCGATCAGCATGAAACGTAGCAAGCCAACGCTCGAAATACATCGCCAGCCTGCAGCTTTGGGATCTTTGAGTGCAATATGCCTTCATTATAAATCACCTATAACGCCTTTACCGGGTACTGGAAAATGGATTCGTTCAATTAGTTGCTTGATAATGGGCTCCAAACACATCCCTACAAGCAAACCGCCTGAGCTACTGACGTCCATGCAACTCACCAAAAGCTCGCGCAGCACCCAGTCTCCAATGTCCTTATCTGGCAAGCGCAGATGCACTGTCCTCGGATGCCATCCTTTTCTTCGCGACGGCGAGAACTGAGTGAAGTGTATACAAATAAGGTGGATTCCAGAGGGAACCATTGCCACTGACACAACGTCGCTCCTCCGCGGCCAGCACAGCCGCTGGTAGGGTCGTACCAGTGGCTCCAGCCAGCTGCCAAAGCTGCTGTCACTAACGTTACACGGCATATAGCCTTGGGCGCAGAGATCGCGCAGAGATCGCATACATCAATCCGCTGAAAGCCTTGGGCAGCCACTGATAACAATATGCACCCCTTTGCGTCTGGCTTGGAACTATGCAAGCGTATCAAAGGTCAGATGGGCTTTAGACTCTAAATAACCAACGGGGTTCAACAATAACCACGTGAAATGTTAGCAGCTCGTGCACGGCTCAACTAGTTCTTGGGCTAGAGGATGCATACTGGTGAAGGTAGCGCAAAATTAACAGGCACTTCGAATAGTAGCCATGCAAACATTTTGAAGCATGCCGATTAATGTTACAGCCCAGTTGATAGAACATCACGCTGGGAAGGGCACACAAAGCACCGCCTGCAGATAACCGAAATGAACAGCCGAGTGCTCTCCCATCGACGAATGGTGGTGGGCATAAGCTCTAACTGCATGTGCCAAAACAAAGTTACCAGCGCGTATCCTAAAACTCTCTTTATGGAGAAAAACACCACAGAAACCAAGTAACAGTGTCGCCCACAGCCTCGAAACCTATCTAAACCACATTCCAAGGGAACATACTCCCTGCGCATTCAGCACTTTTTTCAGCCATTTAATCGTTTCCGTAGGCGCCACACAGACAGCATATTATCCATAGGATTTGTATTCTCAGCTGCGACTGTCGATCGATACGGTAAAACCCAGGGGGCAGCATAAAGTGTAATAACGCATTCATTGCCCAACGGCGGCCTGTCAAGCACCGTGTCCATCCAGCGCATATGCTGCTTACGAGCCGAATCAGAACGTGTTTTATGATCGTACCAGTGCCCACATGCGCCACCACAAGTTGGTAACGTGGCCGAGGTTCTTTTATATGGCGTGAGAGCCCATGTACTCCAGGCAAGCAGCCCCACTTCTTCTGTCCTCTTAGTGCAAACTGTCGATGCTATTAACGAATGCCTCACGACAGGTAATTATCCAGTGGCGAGCTATGCCCCGAGCATCAAACCACACTACGACATTGGCGCAACGCACAAGCTGGCGCAAGGTTGTCGAGGCCTAAATAGTTGTAAATTCCAAGCATTGTTGTTGTAGCTCGGTTGAATGTGATTTCAGGTCTCCTCGCCCGCCAGGGCACCTATCTGCCTTTCCCTAATATGCTCCAGGGTAAGATGGACAATTAGGCTGACTGCACGTGTACAGTATGGCATATTTTAAAGACGAATAGCATCACTATCATGGACAGCTCTCCGGGTTTTGAGTGCACCACTGGGATGCCACAGCACGAACGATTGGCCCAAACCCAGCAACGTTGCCATGAAAAACATGACGAAGCTGCATATGCTCCGCGTGAAGTGTCCAATATCTACTGTTGCAGTGTACACCATAGAGGTGACATAATGAGAAGGCCCAACGAACCATGGGATACGCCTACACGATTAGGCTTATCATGTAAAACATAACTTGCGTTAAGGAGTAGAGCTACTTTGCACCGTGGATCTTATAAACACGCGTAGTTGATTAGATATTCCTAAATAGAACTAACGTGGAAAGAAAATGTGTACACTGGCCTGAGCTGGCTTCAACAATTATTGCAAATGGCTGGGGGATGGATCCGCTCTTCCTTGGCTAGGAAGGTAATCCCTGTCAATGCCATAGATCTGTCAACCAAGTGCTTCTGGAGCCTTATGCCGGCAGCTTCCTTTTTGTGGGCAGACCCTACGCTACTTGTTAGTGACAGCAAACTCCGAATGCAGATAAGCAACATTCCAAAGGATGGTAACGACTATAGATTTCGAGTAGTGGGACCATTCAAATAGTTCACAGGCACAGGCAATTGGCGGTATTGGACTTCAAGGGATCGCGTTTCAAAGCAGAACACTGTTATGGCTGTGCAGTTGATAGAATCAAGCTAAGAAGGGCACACAAAGCACCGCCTGCAGATAACCGAAATGAACGGTCGAGTGCTCTCCCATCGACGAATGGTGGTGGGCATAAGCTCTAACTGCATGTGCCAAAACAAAGTTACCAGCGCGTATCCTAAAACTCTCTTTATGGAGAAAAACACCACAGAAACCAAGTAACAGTGTCGCCCACAGCCTCGAAACCTATCTAAACCACATTCCAAGGGAACATACTCCCTGCGCATTCAGCACTTTTTTCAGCCATTTAATCGTTTCCGTAGGCGCCACACAGACAGCATATTATCCATAGGATTTGTATTCTCAGCTGCGACTGTCGATCGATACGGTAAAACCCAGGGGGCAGCATAAAGTGTAATAACGCATTCATTGCCCAACGGCGGCCTGTCAAGCACCGTGTCCATCCAGCGCACATCCTGCTTACGAGCCGAATCAGAACGTGTTTTATGATCGTACCAGTGCCCACATGCGCCACCACAAGTTGGTAACGTGGCCGGGGTTCTTTTATATGGCGTGAGAGCCCATATACATCAGGCAGCCAGCCCCACTTCTTCTGTCCTCTTAGTGCAAACTGTTGATGCTATTAACGAATGCCTCACGACAGGTAATTATCCAGTGGCGAGCTATGCCCCGAGCATCAAACCACACCACGGCATTGGCGCAACGCATACTCTGCGGCAAGGTTGTCGAGGCCTAAATAGTTGTAAATTCCAAGCATTGTTGTTGTAGCTCGGTTGAATGTGATTTCAGGTCTCCTCGCCCGCCAGGGCACCTATCTGCCTTTCCCTAATATGCTCCAGGGTAAGATGGACAATTAGGCTGACTGCACGTGTACAGTATGGCATATTTTAAAGACGAATAGCATCACTATCATGGACAGCTCTCCGGGTTTTGAGTGCACCACTGGGATGCCACAGCAAGAACGATTGGCCCAAACCCAGCAACGTTGGCATGAAAAACATGACGAAGCTGCATATGCTCCGCGTGAAGTGTCTAATATCTACTGTTGCCATGTGCACCATAGAGTTGATATAAAGCGAAGGCCCAACGAACCATGGGATACGCCTACACGATTAGGCTTATCATGTAAAACACAACTCGGGTTAAGGAGTAGAGCTACTTTGCACCGTGGATCTTATAAACACGCGTAGTTGATTAGATATTCCTAAATAGAACTAACGTGGAAAGAAAATGTGTACACTGGCCTGAGCTGGCTTCAACAATTATTGCAAATGGCTGGGGGATGGATCCGCTCTTCCTTGGCTAGGAAGGTAATCCCTGTCAATGCCATAGATCTGTCAACCAAGTGCTTCTGGAGCCTTATGCCGGCAGCTTCCTTTTTGTGGGCAGACCCTACCCTACTTGTTAGTGACAGCAAACTCCGAATGCAGATAAGCAACATTCCAAAGGATGGTAACGACTATAGATTTCGAGTAGTGGGACCATTCAAATAGTTCACAGGCACAGGCAGTTGGCGGTATTGGACTTCAAGGGATCGCGTTTCAAAGCAGAACACTGTTATGGCTGTGCAGTTGATAGAATCAAGCTAAGAAGGGCACACAAAGCACCGCCTGCAGATAACCGAAATGAACGGTCGAGTGCTCTCCCATCGACGAATGGTGGTGGGCATAAGCTCTAACTGCATGTGCCAAAACAAAGTTACCAGCGCGTATCCTAAAACTCTCTTTATGGAGAAAAACACCACAGAAACCAAGTAACAGTGTCGCCCACAGCCTCGAAACCTATCTAAACCACATTCCAAGGGAACATACTCCCTGCGCATTCAGCACTTTTTTCAGCCATTTAATCGTTTCCGTAGGCGCCACACAGACAGCATATTATCCATAGGATTTGTATTCTCAGCTGCGACTGTCGATCGATACGGTAAAACCCAGGGGGCAGCATAAAGTGTAATAACGCATTCATTGCCCAACGGCGGCCTGTCAAGCACCGTGTCCATCCAGCGTACTTTCTGCTTACGAGCCGAATCAGAACGTGTTTTATGATCGTACCAGTGCCCACATGCGCCACCACAAGTTGGTAACGTGGCAGGGGTTCTTTTATATGGCGTGAGAGCCCATGTACATCAGGCAGCCAGCCCCACTTCTTCTGTCCTCTTAGTGCAAACTGTCGATGCTATTAACGAATGCCTCACGACAGGTAATTATCCAGTGGCGACCTATGCCCCGAGCATCAAACCACACCACGACATTGGCGCAACGCACACTCTGCGGCAAGGTTGTCGAGGCCTAAATAGTTGTAAATTCCAAGCATTGTTGTTGTAGCTCGGTTGAATGTGATTTCAGGTCTCCTCGCCCGCCAGGGCACCTATCTGCCTTTCCCTAATATGCTCCAGGGTAAGATGGACAATTAGGCTGACTGCACGTGTACAGTATGGCATATTTTAAAGACGAATAGCATCACTATCATGGACAGCTCTCCGGGTTTTGAGTGCACCACTGGGATGCCACAGCAAGAACGATTGGCCCAAACCCAGCAACGTTGCCATGAAAAACATGACGAAGCTGCATATGCTCCGCGTGAAGTGTCCAATATCTACTGTTGCCATGTGCACCATAGAGTTGATATAAAGCGAAGGCCCAACGAACCATGGGATACGCCTACACGATTAGGCTTATCATGTAAAACATAACTCGCGTTAAGGAGTAGAGCTACTTTGCACCGTGGATCTTATAAACACGCGTAGTTGATTAGATATTCCTAAATAGAACTAACGTGGAAAGAAAATGTGTACACTGGCCTGAGCTGGCTTCAACAATTATTGCAAATGGCTGGGGGATGGATCCGCTCTTCCTTGGCTAGGAAGGTAATCCCTGTCAATGCCATAGATCTGTCAACCAAGTGCTTCTGGAGCCTTATGCCGGCAGCTTCCTTTTTGTGGGCAGACCCTACCCTACTTGTTAGTGACAGCAAACTCCGAATGCAGATAAGCAACATTCCAAAGGATGGTAACGACTATAGATTTCGAGTAGTGGGACCATTCAAATAGTTCACAGGCACAGGCAATTGGCGGTATTGGACTTCAAGGGATCGCGTTTCAAAGCAGAACACTGTTATGGCTGTGCAGTTGATAGAATCAAGCTAAGAAGGGCACACAAAGCACCGCCTGCAGATAACCGAAATGAACGGTCGAGTGCTCTCCCATCGACGAATGGTGGTGGGCATAAGCTCTAACTGCATGTGCCAAAACAAAGTTACCAGCGCGTATCCTAAAACTCTCTTTATGGAGAAAAACACCACAGAAACCAAGTAACAGTGTCGCCCACAGCCTCGAAACCTATCTAAACCACATTCCAAGGGAACATACTCCCTGCGCATTCAGCACTTTTTTCAGCCATTTAATCGTTTCCGTAGGCGCCACACAGACAGCATATTATCCATAGGATTTGTATTCTCAGCTGCGACTGTCGATCGATACGGTAAAACCCAGGGGGCAGCATAAAGTGTAATAACGCATTCATTGCCCAACGGCGGCCTGTCAAGCACCGTGTCCATCCAGCGCATATGCTGCTTACGAGCCGAAACATAACGTGTTTTATGATCGTACCAGTGCCCACATGCACCACCACAAGTTGGTAACGTGGCAGGGGTTCTTTTATATGGCGTGAGAGCCCATATACATCAGGCAACCAGCCCCACTTCTTCTGTCCTCTTAGTGCAAACTGTCGATGCTGTTAACGAATGCCTCACGACAGGTAATTATCCAGTGGCGAGCTATGCCCCGAGCATCAAACCACACTACGACATTGGCGCAACGCATACTCTGCGGCAAGGTTGTCGAGGCCTAAATAGTTGTAAATTCCAAGCATTGTTGTTGTAGCTCGGTTGAATGTGATTTCAGGTCTCCTCGCCCGCCAGGGCACCTATCTGCCTTTCCCTAATATGCTCCAGGGTAAGATGGACAATTAGGCTGACTGCACGTGTACAGTATGGCATATTTTGAAGACGAATAGCATCACTATCATGGACAGCTCTCCGGGTTTTGAGTGCACCACTGGGATGCCACAGCAAGAACGATTGGCCCAAACCCAGCAACGTTGCCATGAAAAACATGACGAAGCTGCATATGCTCCGCGTGAAGTGTCCAATATCTACTGTTGCCATGTGCACCATAGAGGTGACATAATGAGAAGGCCCAACGAACCATGGGATACGCCTACACGATTAGGCTTATCATGTAAAACATAACTTGCGTTAAGGAGTAGAGCTACTTTGCACCGTGGATCTTATAAACACGCGTAGTTGATTAGATATTCCTAAATAGAACTAACGTGGAAAGAAAATGTGTACACTGGCCTGAGCTGGCTTCAACAATAATTGCAAATGGCTGGGGGATGGATCCGCTCTTCCTTGGCTAGGAAGGTAATCCCTGTCAATGCCACAGATCTGTCAACCAAGTGCTTCTGGAGCCTTATGCCGGCAGCTTCCTCATTGTGGGCAGACCCTACCCTGCTTGTTAGTGACAGCAAACTCCGAATGCAGATAAGCAACATTCCAAAGGATGGTAACGACTATAGATTTCGCGTAGTGGGACCATTCAAATATTTCACAGGCACAGGCAATTGGCGGTATTGGACTTCAAGGGATCGCGTTTCAAAGCAGAACACTGTTATGGCTGTGCAGTTGATAGAATCAAGCTAAGAAGGGCACACAAAGCACCGCCTGCAGATAACCGAAATGAACGGTCGAGTGCTCTCCCATCGACGAATGGTGGTGGGCATAAGCTCTAACTGCATGTGCCAAAACAAAGTTACCAGCGCGTATCCTAAAACTCTCTTTATGGAGAAAAACACCACAGAAACCAAGTAACAGTGTCGCCCACAGCCTCGAAACCTATCTAAACCACATTCCAAGGGAACATACTCCCTGCGCATTCAGCACTTTTTTCAGCCATTTAATCGTTTCCGTAGGCGCCACACAGACAGCATATTATCCATAGGATTTGTATTCTCAGCTGCGACTGTCGATCGATACGGTAAAAGCCAGGGGGCAGCATAAAGTGTAATAACGCATTCATTGCCCAACGGCGGCCTGTCAAGCACCGTGTCCATCCAGCGCATATGCTGCTTACGAGCCGAATCAGAACGTGTTTTATGATCGTACCAGTGCCCACATGCGCCACCACAAGTTGGTAACGTGGCAGGGGTTCTTTTATATGGCGTGAGAGCCCATGTACATCAGGCAGCCAGCCCCACTTCTTCTGTCCTCTTAGTGCAAACTGTCGATGCTATTCACGAATGCCTCACGACAGGTAATTATCCAGTGGCGACCTATGCCCCGAGCATCAAACCACACTACGACATTGGCGCAACGCACACTCTGCGGCAAGGTTGTCGAGGCCTAAATAGTTGTAAATTCCAAGCATTGTTGTTGTAGCTCGGTTGAATGTGATTTCAGGTCTCCTCGCCCGCCAGGGCACCTATCTGCCTTTCCCTAATATGCTCCAGGGTAAGATGGACAATTAGGCTGACTGCACGTGTACAGTATGGCATATTTTAAAGACGAATAGCATCACTATCATGGACAGCTCTCCGGGTTTTGAGTGCACCACTGGGATGCCACAGCAAGAACGATTGGCCCAAACCCAGCAACGTTGCCATGAAAAACATGACGAAGCTGCATATGCTCCGCGTGAAGTGTCCAATATCTACTGTTGCCATGTGCACCATAGAGTTGATATAATGCGAAGGCCCAACGAACCATGGGATACGCCTACACGATTAGGCTTATCATGTAAAACATAACTCGCGTTAAGGAGTAGAGCTACTTTGCACCGTGGATCTTATAAACACGCGTAGTTGATTAGATATTCCTAAATAGAACTAACGTGGAAAGAAAATGTGTACACTGGCCTGAGCTGGCTTCAACAATTATTGCAAATGGCTGGGGGATGGATCCGCTCTTCCTTGGCTAGGAAGGTAATCCCTGTCAATGCCATAGATCTGTCAACCAAGTGCTTCTGGAGCCTTATGCCGGCAGCTTCCTTTTTGTGGGCAGACCCTACCCTACTTGTTAGTGACAGCAAACTCCGAATGCAGATAAGCAACATTCCAAAGGATGGTAACGACTATAGATTTCGCGTAGTGGGACCATTCAAATAGTTCACAGGCACAGGCAATTGGCGGTATTGGACTTCAAGGGATCGCGTTTCAAAGCAGAACACTGTTATGGCTGTGCAGTTGATAGAATCAAGCTAAGAAGGGCACACAAAGCACCGCCTGCAGATAACCGAAATGAACGGTCGAGTGCTCTCCCATCGACGAATGGTGGTGGGCATAAGCTCTAACTGCATGTGCCAAAACAAAGTTACCAGCGCGTATCCTAAAACTCTCTTTATGGAGAAAAACACCACAGAAACCAAGTAACAGTGTCGCCCACAGCCTCGAAACCTATCTAAACCACATTCCAAGGGAACATACCTCCTACGCACGCAGCAAGCTTTTCAACCATTTAATCATTTCCGTAGGCGCCTCACAGACAGCATATTATCCATAGGATTTGTATTCTCAGCTGCGACTGTCGATCGATACGGTAAAACCCAGGGGGCAGCATAAAGTGTAATAACGCATTCATTGCCCAACGGCGGCCTGTCAAGCACCGTGTCCATCCAGCGCACTTTCTGCTTACGAGCCGAAACAGAACGTGTTTTATGATCGTACCAGTGCCCACATGCGCCACCACAAGTTGGTAACGTGGCCGGGGGTCTTTTATATGGCGTGAGAGCCCATGTACATCAGGCAAGAGGCTTCACATCTTCTGTCCTCTTAGTGCAAACTGTCGATGCTGTTAACGAATGCCTCACGACAGGTAATTATCCAGTGGCGAGCTATGCCCCGAGCATCAAACCACACTACGACATTGGCGCAACGCACAAGCTGGCGCAAGGTTGTCGAGGCCTAAATAGTTGTAAATTCCAAGCATTGTTGTTGTAGCTCGGTTGAATGTGATTTCAGGTCTCCTCGCCCGCCAGGGCACCTATCTGCCTTTCCCTAATATGCTCCAGGGTAAGATGGACAATTAGGCTGACTGCACGTGTACAGTATGGCATATTTTAAAGACGAATAGCATCACTATCATGGACAGCTCTCCGGGTTTTGAGTGCACCACTGGGATGCCACAGCAAGAACGATTGGCCTAAACCCAGCAACGTTGGCATGTAAATCATGACAAAGCTGCAGCGAGTCCATCTGGGAACAAAGCATATGAAGGTCCCGTGCAGGCAGTATTTTATTTACCGCTATGCTTTGGAACGCACTTTCTGCAGACTCACACGGCAGGCTGTCTCCACCGCTATAACCCCACATCAAAGGTTTGCATGCAAATCATGACAAAGCTGCAGCGAGTCTGCCTGGGAACAAAGCATGTGAAGGTCCCGTGCAGGCAGTATTTTATTTACCGCTATGCTTTGGAACGCACTTGCTGCAGACTCACACGGCAGGCTGTCTCCACCGCTATAACCCCACATCGACGACCACAAGCCTCGCTGATTCCCCAGGCACGATGCAGCGAAGATCGCACACAAATCCCGATAGTGGCGCGAGTGGCTAGGTGCTTCAAGTGTTCATCAAAGCGTGCCAAAATCAGACGTGTCATATACAAACCCGCATATGCTCCGCGTGAAGTGTCCAATATCTACTGTTGCAATGTGCACCATAGAGTTGATATAATGCAAAGGCCCAACGAACCATGGGATACGCCTACACGATTAGGCTTATCATGTAAAACATAACTCGCGTTAAGGAGTAGAGCTACTTTGCACCGTGGATCTTATAAACACGCGTAGTTGATTAGATATTCCTAAATAGAACTAACGTGGAAAGAAAATGTGTACACTGGCCTGAGCTGGCTTCAACAATTATTGCAAATGGCTGGGGGATGGATCCGCTCTTCCTTGGCTGGGAAGGTAATCCCTGTCAATGCCATAGATCTGTCAACCAAGTGCTTCTGGAGCCTTATGCCGGCAGCTTCCTTTTTGTGGGCAGACCCTACCCTACTTGTTAGTGACAGCAAACTCCGAATGCAGATAAGCAACATTCCAAAGGATGGTAACGACTATAGATTTCGCGTAGTGGGACCATTCAAATACTTCACAGGCACAGGCAATTGGCGGTATTGGACTTCAAGGGATCGCGTTTCAAAGCAGAACACTGTTATGGCTGTGCAGTTGATAGAATCAAGCTAAGAAGGGCACACAAAGCACCGCCTGCAGATAACCGAAATGAACGGTCGAGTGCTCTCCCATCGACGAATGGTGGTGGGCATAAGCTCTAACTGCATGTGCCAAAACAAAGTTACCAGCGCGTATCCTAAAACTCTTTTTATGGAGAAAAACACCACAGAAACCAAGTAACAGTGTCGCCCACAGCCTCGAAACCTATCTAAACCACATTCCAAGGGAACATACCTCCTACGCATGCAGCAAGCTTTTCAACCATTTAATCGTTTCCGCAGGCGCCTCACAGACAGCATATTATCCATAGGATTTGTATTCTCAGCTGCGACTGTCGATCGATACGGTAAAACCCAGGGGGCAGCATAAAGTGTAATAACGCATTCATTGCCCAACGGCGGCCTGTCAAGCACCGTGTCCATCCAGCGCACTTTCTGCTTACGAGCCGAAACAGAACGTGTTTTATGATCGTACCAGTGCCCACATGCGCCACCACAAGTTGGTAACGTGGCCGGGGGTCTTTTATATGGCGTGAGAGCCCATGTACATCAGGCAAGCAGCTTCACATCTTCTGTCCTCTTAGTGCAAAGTGTCGATGCTATTAACCAATGCCTCACGACAAGTAATTATCCAGTGGCGAACTATGCCCCGAGCATCAAACCACACTACGACATTGGCGCAACGCACAGCCTGGCGCAAGGTTGTCGAAGCCTAAATAGTTGTAAATTCCAAGCATTGTTGTTGTAGCTCGGTTGAATGTGATTTCAGGTCTCCTCGCCCGCCAGGGCACCTATCTGCCTTTCCCTAATATGCTCCAGGGTAAGATGGACAATTAGGCTGACTGCACGTGTACAGCATGGCATATTTTAAAGACGAATAGCATTACTATCATGGACAGCTCTCCGGGTTTTGAGTGCACCACTGGGATGCCACAGCAAGAACGATTGGCCTAAACCCAGCAACGTTGGCATGTAAATCATGACAAAGCTGCAGCGAGTCCATCTGGGAACAAAGCATATGAAGGTCCCGTGCAGGCAGTATTTTATTTACCGCTATGCTTTGGAACGCACTTTCTGCAGACTCACACGGCAGGCTGTCTCCACCGCTATAACCCCACATCAAAGGTTTGCATGCAAATCATGACAAAGCTGCAGCGAGTCTGCCTGGGAACAAAGCATGTGAAGGTCCCGTGCAGGCAGTATTTTATTTACCGCTATGCTTTGGAACGCACTTGCTGCAGACTCACACGGCAGGCTGTCTCCACCGCTATAACCCCACATCGACGACCACAAGCCTCGCTGATTCCCCAGGCACGATGCAGCGAAGATCGCACACAAATCCCGATAGTGGCGCGAGTGGCTAAGTGCTTCAAGTGTTCATCAAAGCGTGCCAAAATCAGACGTGTCATATACAAACCCGCATATGCTCCGCGTGAAGTGTCCAATATCTACTGTTGCAATGTGCACCATAGAGTTGATATAATGCAAAGGCCCAACGAACCATGGGATACGCCTACACGATTAGGCTTATCATGTAAAACATAACTCGCGTTAAGGAGTAGAGCTACTTTGCACCGTGGATCTTATAAACACGCGTAGTTGATTAGATATTCCTAAATAGAACTAACGTGGAAAGAAAATGTGCACACTGGCCTGAGCTGGCTCCAACAATTATTGCAAATGGCTGGGGGATGGATCCGCTCTTCCTTGGCTAGGAAGGTAATCCCTATCAATGCCACAGGTCTGTCAACCAAGTGCTTCTGGAGCCTTATGCCGGCAGCTTCCTTTTTGTGGGCAGACCCTACCCTACTTGTTAGTGACAGCAAACTCCGAATGCAGATAAGCAACATTCCAAAGGATGGTAATGACTATAGATTTCGCGTAGTGGGACCATCCAAATAGTTCACAGGCACAGGCAATTGGCGGTATTGGCCTTCAAGGGATCGCGGTTCAAGGCAGAAAACTGCTATTGGTGTGGACGTTCTTAAATTGGTTTGCACGTCGGTCCCGTATATCAGGAAAGGCTTCCAGTGCTCCCAAAGTGTCGGGTTTAGCGATTCAACGCAGCTCTAGTGTATCCGTGCGCTCACCTCCTGGTTACGTACCGAACAGTCCCGGAGGCCACTGTAGTTGCGCAGATTTGGCAAATTACAGTCAGCTGCCAAACGGCCCACTATTCCTAGTGAATTTATTGTTACCTCCAATCCTCTTGCATACAAAAGAGCATGTAAGAAGTGTAGCAGTCAGACGCTTCTCGCTTGTAGAAGCTACCCCCCTCCGTCAACGGCACTTACCAGGTGGAAGCACCCTAGTCACTATAGCCAGTGTCTAGCGGCAATCCTTGCTTGTTAATGACTGCTGTTTTCCTTGTCAAAGCGCTCTACGCACTTAGCCCAGGAGAAAACACTGTTGATGTCCAGAGAAGGCGCTAAACATATATTTATTTAGCGCCTTTGCTGGATATCAACAATGCTGTCTTCAGAATTTCTTGACATGTTGGTCTCACGGACGCTCGCATTCCACCGCACGGCATATCTATCAGACGTCCGCAATTCCTCACACGCATCAAATCAGATGCAGCCAAGTAATGCTATGTCGAGGCCCATGCTGAGCACCGAGGCAGCTAGCGTGGTACAGAGGGAAATGCAATATGCCAAGGCGAACAACACATACCATCGGGAAACTTAAAAGTGCCAAGCGGCTTAGGCACTAGTGATCATTTACGTGCCTACTGTTGCCGTTCGTATTCGCCGTGCTGCATAATCATCCAGCAGTGCTCAAGACGGAGAACGTGACCTTCTGACTGTCAGCTAGGGCTTTGTGAGGACACCTACAAGAAGGGCAGAGAGCATAGCATATAACCAGAATGCTACAATAACACAAATCTAGTACTGTCCACTTCTTGAGCTAGAACTAGCACCTCATCGGTTCCTGCCCCATGAGCCGCACTTTCTTTGTGCCACAACAGCACGCTTTCGCGCAGTCGCAAAGTCCCTTTGTAGCACTTCATAAGCCTTGCTTCCCCTCCCTCTGAATATAGTGGGCCTTTGGCGCATCTCACAGCACTCTGGAAATGGCAGACCAGCATCCAGAGACAGACACTATGTTTTGCTCACGAGTCCGCGTATTCGAAACACTTTCGGAGTCACAGTTTCGTGGAACGTACTTCCTACAATCCAAGCATCTTTCATGTCTTTAATTATCATTATCGTTCACAATAACCAAACCTTCGCAAATGCACAAGCTCTCTAGCCAGCAACGGGAAGCACTGAACACCAAAGCTCCGTTTCTAGCTTAGGCCAAACGCAGTTCCGCAGCAGAACTTCTTGCAGCATCTCAGGATGATTGTTGCACTCCCTCTCCCTATAAAGCGTGGCTGCGAAAAGAAGCGCTGTCTCATGGTGCCTGCTCCTTACAGGCAAAGCTGCTTAAGGTTGATCAGCCTCCGAGGCTACATTGTCTCTCCACTGCACCTAAGGACAACGTGTGTTCAAAACTGGTAAGCTCGCACTAAACGGATCCTCGGGTCTGAGGCAAATGACGAGCTCTATCGCTTACTACCTGCTTGTCCAGCAATTCTGCGTGCCCATCTCTTGCTAACGACACAGGAACGGTTTGGCAGTCGAACCGGTTCATGTTCCGCCTGCTGCAGGCTCTGGAGGTTAGGGTGCGAGATGCCATCAAACAAAAACGCACTAGGCAGAGCGCTGCTGGCGCCATGCCATTCATTACATTTAGAATTCACGTCCCCATGAACGCACATGGCACACTAACGATAACAGGAAAGTTATTTTGCAAATAGAATGCCCTGGATGCGCTCGCATGTACTGTTCGCATCAGCGCAAATTCAAAATCCTAGCTGCTACACTTCCTGCAATGGTGTCTCACACGTAACACATGGTCGGCGTGCCAAGCACCTGAACGACCATCATGGTATCATTGTCAAAAAGCATCTTATGACGAAAGGGACGCACTTCCTTGTGTAATACAGGAAGCGCGGGGGAAAATGTGGCTTCATGATCTTCTCGTGCAAAGTAATATTAGTTGGCGAGGCATGACGCTGCCTTACAGGAAACAACGTCAGGAGCCCCAACCACCTTCCCTCCCAGTGGAGTGTTGGCATATAAACTGCTGGCCATCGACAAATGGATTATTTTCGTACTGCGCATACGAGCACGGACACCCGTAGCTAACAAGAGGAACGGCCCCCTAGACACAACTAGCAAGAAGCGCTTTGGGGAGGACAATACGCAGCTGAAGTGTAGCGAATTACTTCCTGCGCGTTGCCGTGACGGGCCAAGCTAAGAATATCATAATCAGCTGTTGCGCAAAACCCGTTGTCAAGGTGGGAGGCTCCTTGCAGATGTGGGGTGCAGTTACCTGCCAGTAGGAGCGGTGGAAGCCACTGCAATTGCTTAACTGGCGCATATATGATCCCCAAGTACCTCCTAACGAACGTTTAGAAATCGTACCTCCTGATTTCACAACAAGCACCATGATCCTGAAGCAAGGTTATAAAAACACTAAAACTCTAACCGCACATTGCGATCCGAACCTACAACGATGAGGAGCGGCAGCACGTGAAACGGGCACGCAGCGGCCACAGGTGGCTAAATGCAGATAATTCCGGTCACGCATCGATCCCCTTGAAACGCAGTTGCACACACTGTGGCTACAGAAACGCTGATGGCCGGCATTCGTAAGGGCGTATACTGCTATCCAACGCTTATCGCTTTCCTGTTGCAATCTTCCGACAAAGCCCTAGCGCCACTGTTATTTCTACTGCCCCGGCACGCTTTGTGTACTTTAGACCCACAATCTGCCGATGAAACGATTGAAGTTTGAGCGGTCGTGTGCGCTAAATATACAGATAATGCTGTATGGGAACTTGTGCCACAGACATTGGGTCCTCCAGCCACTCTGGAGCAAGCATTTGGGCTTGGGGAAGCAGAAACGCGCCATAAAAAGGCTTCACACCAACTCTCATAGGGATCCAATCCCCCCTGCGATAGTGGTTAGGCGAGTAGGAAGCTTTGGGCCACACGCGCTACTCAGTCTAGGAATTATGCACGATGAGGGCGCTAGGTTAGAAAGGTAACTCAGAAACATCGACGCGTATACGCTCGAGCGACCAAAGGTGCCATTCATATGGTGGTGAGGCTGGCCTGATAATAGCTGTTGAGATCCCAGATAAGGTCGAAAGTTTACACCTGTCGCCGACGCAATTAATTATTTAAATTACGAGACGAACAGCCTGTTCCAGTGAAACCGACCGACCCTACTGCGCATCCGTCGATCATCCCTAAGACAAATGGGCATAACCGGAAATATTTTACGTCACCTCCGATCAGCATATATGCCTACTGTTGCTATTCGTATTCGCCGTGCTGCATAGTTATCCAGCAGTGCTCAAGACGGAGAACGTGACCTTCTGACTGTCAGCTAGGGCTTTGTGAGGATACCTACAAGAAGGTCAAAGGGCATAGCATACAACCAGAATGCTACAATAACACAAATCTAGTACTGTCCACTTCTTGAGCTAGAACTAGCACCTCATCGGTTCCTGCCCCATGAGCCGCACTTTCTTTGTGCCACAACAGCACGCTTTCGCGCAGTCGCAAAGTCCCTTTGTAGCACTTCATAAGCCTTGCTTCCCCTCCCTCTGAATATAGTGGGCCTTTGGCGCATCTCACAGCACTCTGGAAATGGCAGACCAGCATCCAGAGACAGACACTATGTTTTGCTCACGAGTCCGCGTATTCGAAACACTTTCGGAGTCACAGTTTCGTGGAACGCACTATCTACCAACCAAGCATCTTTCATGCCTTTAATTATCATTGTCGTTCACAATAACCAAACCTTCGCAAATGCACAAGCTCTCTAGCCAGCAACGGGAAGCACTGAACACCAAAGCTCCGTTTCTAGCTTAGGCCAAACGCAGTTCCGCAGCAGAACTTCTTGCAGCATCTCAGGATGATTGTTGCACTCCCTCTCCCTATAAAGCGTGGCTGCGAAAAGAAGCGCTGTCTCATGGTACCTGCGCCTTACAGGCAAAGCTGCTTAAGGTTGATCAGCCTCCGAGGCTGCATTGTCTCTCCACTGCACCTAAGGACAACGTGTGTTCAAAACTGGTACGCTCGCACTAAACTAAACGGATGCTCGGGTCTGAGGCAAATGACGAGCTCTATCGCTTACTATCTGCTTGCCCGGCAATTCCGCGTGTCCATCTTGTGCTAACGACACAGAAACGGTTTGGCAGTCTAACCTGCTCATTTTGCGCCTGCTGCAGGCTCTGGAGGTTAGGGTGCGAGATGCCATCAAACAAAAACGCACTAGGCAGAGCGCTGCTGGCGCCATGCCATTCATTACATTTAGAATTCACGTCCCCATGAACGCACATGGCACACTAACGATAACAGGAAAGTTATTTTGCAAATAGAATGCCCTGGATGCGCTCGCATGTACTGTTCGCATCAGCGCAAATTCAAAATCCTAGCTGCTACACTTCCTGCAATGGTGTCTCACACGTAACACATGGTCGGCGTGCCAAGCACCTGAACGACCATCATGGTATCATTGTCAAAAAGCATCTTATGACGAAAGGGACGCACTTCCTTGTGTAATACAGGAAGCGCGGGGGAAAATGTGGCTTCATGATCTTCTCGTGCAAAGTAATATTAGTTGGCGAGGCATGACGCTGCCTTACAGGAAACAACGTCAGGAGCCCCAACCACCTTCCCTCCCAGTGGAGTGTTGGCATATAAACTGCTGGCCATCGACAAATGGATTATTTTCGTACTGCGCATACGAGCACGGACACCCGTAGCTAACAAGAGGAACGGCCCCCTAGACACAACTAGCAAGAAGCGCTTTGGGGAGGACAATACGCAGCTGAAGTGTAGCGAATTACTTCCTGCGCGTTGCCGTGACGGGCCAAGCTAAGAATATCATAATCAGCTGTTGCGCAAAACCCGTTGTCAAGGTGGGAGGCTCCTTGCAGATGTGGGGTGCAGTTACCTGCCAGTAGGAGCGGTGGAAGCCACTGCAATTGCTTAACTGGCGCATATATGATCCCCAAGTACCTCCTAACGAACGTTTAGAAATCGTACCTCCTGATTTCACAACAAGCACCATGATCCTGAAGCAAGGTTATAAAAACACTAAAACTCTAACCGCACATTGCGATCCGAACCTACAACGATGAGGAGCGGCAGCACGTGAAACGGGCACGCAGCGGCCACAGGTGGCTAAATGCAGATAATTCCGGTCACGCATCGATCCCCTTGAAACGCAGTTGCACACACTGTGGCTACAGAAACGCTGATGGCCGGCATTCGTAAGGGCGTATACTGCTATCCAACGCTTATCGCTTTCCTGTTGCAATCTTCCGACAAAGCCCTAGCGCCACTGTTATTTCTACTGCCCCGGCACGCTTTGTGTACTTTAGACCCACAATCTGCCGATGAAACGATTGAAGTTTGAGCGGTCGTGTGCGCTAAATATACAGATAATGCTGTATGGGAACTTGTGCCACAGACATTGGGTCCTCCAGCCACTCTGGAGCAAGCATTTGGGCTTGGGGAAGCAGAAACGCGCCATAAAAAGGCTTCACACCAACTCTCATAGGGATCCAATCCCCCCTGCGATAGTGGTTAGGCGAGTAGGAAGCTTTGGGCCACACGCGCTACTCAGTCTAGGAATTATGCACGATGAGGGCGCTAGGTTAGAAAGGTAACTCAGAAACATCGACGCGTATACGCTCGAGCGACCAAAGGTGCCATTCATATGGTGGTGAGGCTGGCCTGATAATAGCTGTTGAGATCCCAGATAAGGTCGAAAGTTTACACCTGTCGCCGACGCAATTAATTATTTAAATTACGAGACGAACAGCCTGTTCCAGTGAAACCGACCGACCCTACTGCGCATCCGTCGATCATCCCTAAGACAAATGGGCATAACCGGAAATATTTTACGTCACCTCCGATCAGCATATATGCCTACTGTTGCTATTCGTATTCGCCGTGCTGCATAGTTATCCAGCAGTGCTCAAGACGGAGAACGTGACCTTCTGACTGTCAGCTAGGGCTTTGTGAGGATACCTACAAGAAGGTCAAAGGGCATAGCATACAACCAGAATGCTACAATAACACAAATCTAGTACTGTCCACTTCTTGAGCTAGAACTAGCACCTCATCGGTTCCTGCCCCATGAGCCGCACTTTCTTTGTGCCACAACAGCACGCTTTCGCGCAGTCGCAAAGTCCCTTTGTAGCACTTCATAAGCCTTGCTTCCCCTCCCTCTGAATATAGTGGGCCTTTGGCGCATCTCACAGCACTCTGGAAATGGCAGACCAGCATCCAGAGACAGACACTATGTTTTGCTCACGAGTCCGCGTATTCGAAACACTTTCGGAGTCACAGTTTCGTGGAACGCACTATCTACCAACCAAGCATCTTTCATGCCTTTAATTATCATTGTCGTTCACAATAACCAAACGTTCGCAAATGCACAAGCTCTCTAGCCAGCAACGGGAAGCACTGAACACCAAAGCTCCGTTTCTAGCTTAGGCCAAACGCAGTTCCGCAGCAGAACTTCTTGCAGCATCTCAGGATGATTGTTGCACTCCCTCTCCCTATAAAGCGTGGCTGCGAAAAGAAGCGCTGTCTCATGGTACCTGCGCCTTACAGGCAAAGCTGCTTAAGGTTGATCAGCCTCTGAGGCTACATTGTCTCTCCACTGCACCTAAGGACAACGTGTGTTCAAAACTGGTAAGCTCGCACTAAACGGATGCTCGGGTCTGAGGCAAATGACGAGCTCTATCGCTTACTGTCTGCTTGCCCAGCAATTCCGCGTGTCCATCTTGTGCTAACGACACAGAAACGGTTTGGCAGTCTAACCCGCTCATTTTGCGCCTGCTGCAGGCTCTGGAGGTTAGGCTGCGAGATGCCATCAAACAAAAACGTACTAGGCAGAGCGCTGCTGGCGCCATGCCATTCATTGCATTTAGAATTCATGTCCCCATTAACGCACATGGCGGACGAGCGATAGCAAAACTATTATTTTGTAAGTTGGGCATCATGGGCAGGCCGGGAATGGCATGGGGAACTGAGAAGGCGAACCTTTAGAATCTCAGCAGTGTTGCAGCAGCCGTACTATATGCCCAGAATACGAAAAACGCTTTTTGGTAGAGGCCCATGAGGTCAGTATTTCCGGGCTTCTTATGTTAATGGGACCCACTGGCTTGTGCATAACAATATGCTGGGACGAGAGGTGGCGCCGCTTGAAGCAGCCGTGTAGAACAAGGATATAAATAAATGCCTATAAAGGGCCCAGGGGCTCTAACGACGTCATCACGCCGTCACACGTTTGGGCAGACAACCGGCAGGTTTTCAGCGAATGCCACTGGACGTAGAAGCACCTCAACTCACCGCTCAGGGGTACGGTGTTGCCAAAAACACACTGCGATGAACTTGCAGCAAGATTCGACCGCCCGAGTAGTTCAAAGGGTGTCATCCACTGAAACCCCAATGCCTGCAATACACCTACGGTCAAATACATCACAGTAACACCCTTTTCAGACGGAGGCAGGCCTTTGCTGGGCGCAGCATGCAGTTTACCTGCGATTGAAAACGGAGCATGGCACTGTGACTTCACGAGGAACATGCATCCAGCTGAAAGATGTACACAAGCATTCCTGCACAGAACGTACGCCCTAAGGGTATGACACAGTAGCGAACATATATTTGCCAGGACGGATCTCGACAGCGTTTACCAGTTTTAGTCAGCGATTAGCTATGCGCCACGCACTGATGAGCTGAACGAAAACACCACAGACGCAGCCGAGAAGTTAGATTTGAGTTTAAAACACAGTGAAGCCGCTGCATCTGAAATGAAACCTTACTGAAAGAACAATGCAGCCAAAACCGTGTCCCCGCACTACATTTGCACGTACAAAGCCTGCATTGAACCTATCTATCTATCTATCTATCTATCTATCTGTCTATCTCTCTATCTATCTCTCTATCTATCTATCTATCTATCTATATATATATATATATATATATATATATATATATATATATATATATATATATAGATAGATAGATAGATAGATAGAGAGATAGACAGATAAATAGATAGATAGGTATATATATATATATATATATATAGATAGATAGATAGATATAGATATAGATATAGATATAGATATAGATATAGATATAGATATAGATATAGATATAGATATAGATATAGATATAGATATAGATATAGATATAGATATAGATATAGATATAGATATAGATATAGATATAGATATAGATATAGATATAGATATAGATATAGATATAGATATAGATATAGATATAGATATAGATATAGATATAGATATAGATATAGATATAGATATAGATATAGATATAGATATAGATATAGATATAGATATAGATATAGATATAGATATAGAT